>CM059192.1:2215553-2434825 GCA_030323885.1 Branchipolynoe longqiensis | reverse complement strand
CAGGTAGATGTAGTGTAGTGAGGGGTAGTGGCCTCCCCAGATGGAATGCCACATACACACGTAGATGTAGTGTAGTGAGGCCTAGTGGCCTCCCCAGCTGGAATACCACATATACACGTAGATGTAGTGTAGTGAGGTGGAGTGGCCTCCCCAGGTGAAATGCCACATACACAGGTAGATGTAGGGTAGAGAGGGGTAGTGGCCTCCCCAGGGGGAATGCCACATACACAGGTAGATGTATTGTAGGGAGGGGTAGTGGCCTCCCCAGGTGGAATGCCACATATACAGGTAGATGTAGTGAAGGGTACTGGCCTCACCAGGTGGAATGCCACATACACAGGTAGATGTAGTGCAGTGAGGGTAGTGGCCTCCCCAGGTGAAATGCCACACACACAGGTAGATATAGTGTAGTGAGGGGTACTGGCCTCCCCAGGTGGAAAGCCACATACACAGGTAGATGTAGTGTAGTGAGGTGTAGTGGCCTCCCCAGGTGAAATGCCACTTACACAGGTAGATGTAGGGTAGTGGCTTGCCCAGGTGGAATGCCACATACACAGGTAGATGTAGTGTAGTGAGGGGTAGTGGCCTCCCCAGGTGAAATGCCACATACACAGGTAGATGTAGTGTAGTGAGGGGTAGTGGCCTCCCCAGGTGGAATGCCACATACACAGGTAGATCTAGTGTAGTGAGGGGTAGTGGCCTCCCCAGGTGGAATACACAAACAGGTAGATGTAGTGTAGTGAGGGGTACTGCCTCCAGCTGGAATGCCACATACACACGTAGATGTAGTGTAGTGAGGGGTAGTTGCCTCCCCAGGTGAAATGCCACATACACACGTAGATGTAGTGAGGGGTAGTGGCCTCCCAAGGTGGAATGCCACATACACAGGTAGATGTAGAGTAGTGAGGGGTAGTGTCCTCCCCAGGTGGAATGCCACATACACAGGTAGATGTAGTGCAGTGAGGGGTAGTGGCCTCCCCAGGTGGAATGCCACATACACAGGTAGATGTAGTGTAGTGAGCGGTACTGGCCTCCCCAGGTGGAAAGCCACATACACACGTAGTTGTAGTGTAGTGAGGCGTAATGGCCTCCCCAGGTGAAATGCCACATACACAGGTAGATGTAGTGTAGTGAGGGGTAGTGGCCTCCGCAGGTGGAATACCACATACACAGGTAGATGTAGTGTAGTGAAGGGTACTGGCCTCCCCAGGTGAAATGCCAGATACACAGGTAGATCTAGTGTAGTGAGGGGTAGTGGCCTCCCCAGCTGGAATGCCACATACACACGTAGATGTAGTGTAGTGAGGGGTAGTGGCCTCCCCAGGTGAAATGCCACATACACAGGTAGATGTAGTCTAGTGAGGCATAGTGGCCTCCGCAGGTGAACTGCCACATACATAGTGGCCTCCCCAGGTGAGGGGTAGTGGCCTCCCCAGGTGGAATGCCACATACACAGGTATATGTAGTGTAGGGAGGGGTAGTGGCCTCCCCAGGTGAAATGCCACATACACAGGTAGATGTAGGGCATTGAGGGGTCGTGGCCTCCTCAGGTGGAATGCCACATACACAGGTAGATGTAGTGTAGGTAGGGGCAGTGGCCTCCCCAGATGAAATGCCACATACACAGGTAGATGTAGTGTAGTGAGGTGTAGTGGCCTCCCCAGGTGAAATGCCACATACACAGGTAGATTTAGGGTAATGAGGGGTAGTGGCCTCCCCAGGTGGAATGCCACATACACAGGTAGATGGAGTGTAGGGAGGGGTAGTGGCCTCCCCAGGTGGAATGCCACATACACAGGTAGATGTAGAGTAGTGAGGGCTAGTGGCCTCCGCAGGTGGAATGCCACATACACAGGTAGATGTAGTGAGTGAGGCGTAGTGGCCTCCCCAGGTGAAATGCCACATACACAGGTAGATCTAGTGTAGTGAGGGGTAGTGGCCTCTCCAGGTGAAAAGCCACATACACAGGTAGATGTAGTGTAGTGAGGGGTAGTGGCCTCCACAGGTGAAATGCCACATACACAGGTAGATGTAGGTAGGGAGGGGTAGGGGCCTCCCCAGGTGAATGCTACATACACACATAGATGTAGTGTAGTGAGGCATCGTGGCTTCCCCAGGTGGAATACCACATACACAGGTAGATGTAGTGTAGTGAGGGGTAGTGGCCTCCGCAGGTGGAATGCCACATACACAGGTAGATGTAGTGAAGGGTACTGGCCTCACCAGGTGGAATGCCACATACACAGGTAGATGTACTGCAGTGAGGGGTAGTGGCCTCCCCAGGTGGAATGCCACACACAGGTAGATATAGTGTAGTGAGGGGTACTGGCCTCCCCAGGTGGAAAGCCACATACACACGTAGATGTAGTGTAGTGAGGTGTAGTGGCCTCCCCAGGTGAAATGCCACTTACACAGGTAGATGTAGGGTAGTGGCCTCCCCAGGTGGAATGCCACATACACAGGTAGATATAGTGTAGTGAGGGGTACTGGCCTCCCCAGGTGGAAAGCCACATACACACGTAGATGTAGTGTAGTGAGGGGTAGTGGCCTCCCCAGGTGAAATGCCACATACACAGGTAGATGTAGTGTAGTGAGGGGTAGTGGCCTCCCCAGGTGGAATGCCACATACACAGGTAGATGTAGTGTAGTGAGGCGTAGTGGCCTCCCCAGGTGAAATGCCACATACACAGGTAGATGTAGTGTAGTGAGGGGTAGTGGCCTCCGCAGGTGGAATACCACATACACAGGTAGATGTAGTGAGGGGTAGTGGCCTCCCCAGGTGGAATGCCACATACACAGGTAGATGTAGTGTAGTGAGGGGTAGTGGCCTCCCCAGGTGGAATGCCACATACACAGGTAGATGTAGTGTAGTGAGGCGTAGTGGCCTCCCCAGGTGGAATGCCACATACACAGGTAGATGTAGTGTAGTGAGGGGTAGTGGCCTCCGCAGGTGGAATACCACATACACAGGTAGATGTAGTGTAGTGAGGCGTAGTGGCCTCCCAAGGTGAAATGCCACATACACAGGTAGATGTAGTGTAGTGGCCTCCCCAGGTGGAATGCCACATACACAGGTAGATATAGTGTAGTGAGGGGTACTGGCCTCCCCAGGTGGAAAGCCACATACACACGTAGATGTAGTGTAGTGAGGGGTAGTGGCCTCCCCAGGTGAAATGCCACTTACACAGGTAGATGTAGGGTAGTGGCCTCCCCAGGTGGAATGCCACATACACAGGTAGATATAGTGTAGTGAGGGGTACTGGCCTCCCCAGGTGGAAAGCCACATACACACGTAGATGTAGTGTAGTGAGGGGTAGTGGCCTCCCCAGGTGGAATGATACATCCACAGGTAGATGTAGTGTAGTGAGGCGTAGTGGCCTCCCAAGGTGAAATGCCACATACACAGGTAGATGTAGTGTAGTGAGGGGTAGTGGCCTCCGCAGGTGGAATACCACATACACAGGTAGATGTAGTGAGGGGTAGTGGCCTCCCCAGGTGGAATGCCACATACACAGGTAGATGTAGTGTAGTGAGGGGTAGTGGCCTCCCCAGGTGGAATGCCACATACACACGTAGATGTATCATAGTGAGGCGTACTGGCCTCCCCAGGTGAAATGCCACATACATAGGTAGATGTAGGGTAGTGAGGGGTACTGGCCTCCCCAGGTGGAATGCCACATACACAGGTAGATGTAGTGTAGTGAGGGGTAGTTGCCTCCCCAGGTGGAATGCCACATACACAGGTAGATGTAGTGTAGTGAGGGGTACTGGTCTCCCCAGGTGAAATGCCACATACACAGGTAGATGTAGTGTAGTGAGGAGTAGTGGCCTCCCCAGGTGGAATGCCACATACACAGGTAGATGTAGTGTAGTGAAGGGTACTGGCCTCCCCAGGTGGAATGCCACATACACAGGTAGATGTAGTGTCGTGAGGGGTAGTGGCCTCTCCAGGTGAAATGCCACAGACACACGTAGATGTAGTGTAGTGAGGGGTAGTGGCCTACCCAGGTGAAATGCCACATACACAGGTAGATGTAGGGTAGTGAGGGGTAGTGGCCTCCCCAGGTGAAATGCCATATACACAGGTAGATGTCGGGTAGTGATGGGTAGTGGCCTCCCCATGTGGAATGCCACATACACAGGTAGATGTGGTGTAGTGAGGCGTAGTGGCCTCCCCAGGTGGAATGCCACATACACAGGTAGATGTAGTGTAGTGAGGGGTAATAGCCTCCCCAGGTGGAATGCCACATACTCAGGTAGATGTAGTGTAGTGAGGGGTAGTGGCCTCCGCAGGTGAAATGCCACATACACAGGTAGATGTAGTGAGGGGTAGTGGCCTCCCCAGGTGGAATGCCACATACACAGGTAGATGTGGTGTAGTGAGGCGTAGTGGCCTCCCCAGGTGGAATGCCACATACACAGTTAGATGTAGTGTAGTGAGGGGTAATAGACTCCCCAGGTGGAATGCCACATACACAGGTAGATGTAGTGTAGTGAGGGGTAGTGGCCTCCGCAGGTGAAATGCCACATACACAGGTAGATGTAGTGTAGTGAGGGGTAGTGGCCTCCCCAGGTGGAATGCCACACACACAGGTAGATGTAGTGTAGTGAGGCCTAGTGGCCTGCCCAGGTGAAATGCCACATACACAGGCAGATGTAGGGTAGTGAGGGGTAGTGGCCTCTCAGGTGAAATGCCACATACACAGCTAGATGTAGTGTAGTGAGGTGTAGTGGCCTCCCCAGGTGAAATGCCACATACACAGTTAGATGTAGTCTAGTGAGGTGTACTGGCCTCCCCAGGTGAAATCCCACATACACAGGTAGATGTAGGGTCGTGAGGGGTAGTGGCCTCCCCAGGT
The DNA here is from genome assembly GCA_030323885.1 of Branchipolynoe longqiensis. Taxonomy (NCBI): domain Eukaryota; kingdom Metazoa; phylum Annelida; class Polychaeta; order Phyllodocida; family Polynoidae; genus Branchipolynoe; species Branchipolynoe longqiensis. Next base: position 2,429,966 of record CM059192.1, on the reverse strand, counting down.
GGAATGCCACATACACAGGTAGATGTAGTCTAGTGAGGTGTAGTGGCCTTCCCAGGTGAAATCCCACATACACAGGTAGATGTAGGGTCGTGAGGGGTAGTGGCCTCCCCAGGTGGAATGCCACATACACAGGTAGATGTAGTCTAGTGAGGTGTACTGTCCTGCCCAGGTGAAATGCCACATACACAGATAGATGTAGTGTAGTGAGGGGTAGTGGCCTCTCCAGGTGGAATGCCACATACACAGGTAGATGTATAGTGTAGTGAGGGGTACTGGCCTCCCCAGGTGGAATGCCACATACAGAAATCTACATAGGATGATTCTATATTCCCCAATTTTGAGTTGTGGATGTAACACAATAGTAGGGGACACCAACAATAATATGGAACTTCAACTTCAATTCTTTTCTATATAGCTTTGTAGAACAATTATATTACTAGCCATAGTACTAGAAAATAGATAATTACACATGCAACAATACCAACTGTTGTTTTACTGAAGCTCCGGTATCCCAGGATAACATATTTCCTAATTTGATAAGCAGGTAACAAGCAAGGGACACAACAGTTACGTTCAGAACCAGTTTAATCACCCTGGAATATTAGATAAAAAGAAAATATATGCATGCAAAATGAATATTTATTTCAAGTAAGAGTCTTCTTTTATTATTTCATTGACTAACAGGTAATATTATATGCACAATAAAGGTCTAGTAGGCTGTAGAAAGCCCAATTTCTCCATTTGACAAATTCATGCCTTTAAAACAATATTTTTGCAATGAAAATGTTGGCTTTTTTTTACTATGTCACATTAGGCCTTATTTTTTTCATATCTATTTCTCCAAGTGTAAGAATACCAATTCTATAAAGAAAATACCTCCTCTGCTCTTTCCATAATTGTTTTTGACCATTACACACTGAAAAGTACATTGACCCCATTTACCATGAAACGACCCATATACTTCTATTTGATAGTCACACAGAGGTTATCACCCACACACATGGTAGTCACACACACACAAGTTATCACCCACACACATGATAGTCACACACAGGTTATCACCCACACACAGGTTATCACTCATACACATGGTAGTCACACACAGGTTATCACCCACACACATGGTAGTCACACACAGATTATCACCCACACACAGGTTATCACCAACACACATGATAGTCACACACAGGCTGTCACCCACACACATGATAGTCACACACAGGTTATCACCCACACACATGGTAGTCACACGTTGATTTTTTGGCCCTGCGCCAACGGTTCTACACTGCAGACAGTATGCATGACCTTTTTACTAAGGTAAAACAGGAAAACATTTTAGCCTTTTTGAGGGCAGCTGGACTGTACCACCTTATATAGTTTACTAAATGGATTCTATTAATTATTAATGAAACTTTTCTTTTTCTATGGGAATTTGTTTCCCTTGACCACAGATATATGATTGTGAGCTTTCTAATTTAATTAGTGTCTATTGGCACATAATTGATTGTCTGCTTTTACATGTAAAAGCGATGGTTTGAACAAAAAACAAACATTTCTCGCCGTGAATATGGCCTATGCTGCCGACACGGCGTAAAGCAACCACCAATCAATCAATCAATCTATTTGGAGTTCGATATTTACATTCCCTAACCATACATGATTCAAATAAAACTCTCAAAGTGAGATGCTGGTACAATATTGCACAATATAACTGTACATTGATGGGGTAACGGATTAAGGCCTTGGCGGCTCCTCTGCAGAGTAGCACACACGGAGCAACACCTACACTGGTCCTGAGGACAATGCTTTGTGGCAAGCCTAAGGTTTACGCGAGTGTGGCGGGGAACCAAGCTACTGTCCTGCACAATCACTGAGGGGTCATACAAGGTCATCAACATCTTCACGGTCATACACAGAGTACTCCCAAACCAAGTTGGTACACATCAGCATCGTCTTACAGAACATGTCCAGAGAAGTCTGGATGGCCCGCTAGATACATACATAGGTTACCAGCTACACATGGTTCTCAGCTACACACATGGTTCTCAGCTACACACCTGGCTACCATCTCCACATGGTTGTCAGCTACACACATGGTTGTCACCTACACATATGGTTGTCAGCTACACACATGGTTGTCAGCTACATACATGGCTACCATCTACACATGGTTGTCAGCTACACACATGGTTGTCACCTACGTACATGGCTACCATCTCCACATGGTTGTCAGCTACACACATGGTTGTCACCTACATACATGGCTACCATCTACACATGGTTGTTAGCTACACACATGGTTGTCACCTACACACATGGTTACCATCCACACATTGTTGTCAGTTACACAAATGGTTGTCACCTACACACATGGTTGTCACCTACACACATGGTTGTCACCTACATACATGGCGACCATCTACACATGGTTGTTAGCTACACACATGGTTGTCACCTACGTACATGGCTACCATCTCCACATGGTTGTCAGCTACACACATGGTTGTCACCTACATACATGGCTACCATCTACACATGGTTGTTAGCTACACACATGGTTGTCACCTACACACATGGTTACCGTCTACACATTGTTGCCAGTTACACAAATGGTTGTCAGTTACACAAATGGTTGTCACCTACACACATGGTTGTCACCTACACACATCGTTGTCACCTAGACACCTGTTTACCATCTACACATGGTTGGCATCTAGACACATCACAAATGGCTACCATCTACACCTGGTTGTCAGTAACACACATGGTTACCATCTACACATGGTTTTCACCTACACACATGGCTACCATCTACACCTGGTTGTCACCTACACACATGGTTGTCACCTAAACACATGGTTGTCACCTACAGATATGTCTACCATCTACACATGGTTGTCACCCACACACATGGTTGTGACCTACACACATGTCCACCATCTACACATGGTTGTCCCCTACACACATGGTTGTCAACTACACACATGGTTGTCACCTACACATATGTCTACCATCTACACATGGTTGTCACCCACACACATGATTGTCACCTACAAATACGTCCACCATCTACACATGGTTGTCAGCTAGACACATTGTTGTCACCTACACACGTCTACCATCTACGCATGGTTGTCACCTACACACATGTCCACCATCAACACATGCTTGTCACCTACACACATGGTTGTCACCTACACACATGGTTGTCACCTACACAGATGGCTACCATATACACATGGCTGTCAGCTACACACATGCTTGTCACCTAGACACATGGTTGTCACCTACACACATGGCTACCATCTACAGATGGCTGTCAGCTACACACATGGTTGTCACCCACACACATGGTTGTCACCTACACACGTCTACCATCTACACATGGCTGTCAGCTACGCACATGGTTGTCACCTACACACATGGTTGTCAACTACACACGTCTACCATCTACACATGGTTGTCAACTACACACATGGTTGTCACCTACACACATGGTTGTCATCTACACACATGGTTGTCACCTACACACATGTCCACTATCTACACATGGCTGTCAGCTACAAACATGGTTGTCACCTACACACATGGTTGTCACCTACACACATGGCTACCATCTATATATGGTTGTCAGCTAGACACATGGTTGTCACCTACACAGATGGTTGTCACCTATTCACATGGCTACCATCTACACATGGTTGTCAGCTACACACATGACTGCCAGCTACACAGATGGATGTCACCTACATACATGGTTACCATCTACACAAGGTTGTCACCTACACACATGATTGTTACCCACACACATGGTTGTCACCAACACAAATAGTTATCACCAATCCACATGGTTGTCACCAACATGGCTGTCACCCACATAGTAGTTGTCACCCACATAGGGTTGTCACTCACACACATGGTAGTCACACACAGGTTATCACCCACACACATGGTAGTCACACACAGGTTATCACCCACACACATGATAGTCACACACACAGGTTATCACCCACACACATGGTAGTCACACACAGGTTATCACCCACACACATGGTAGTCACACACAGGTTATCACCCACACACATGGTAGTCACACACAAATTATCACCCACACACATGGTAGTCACACACACAGGTTATCACCCACACCATGATAGTCACACACAGGTATCACCACAACATGGTAGTCACCCACACACATGATACTCATACACAGGTTATCACCCACACACATGGTAGTCACCCACAGGTTATCACCCACACACATGGTAGTCACACTCAGGTTATCACCCACACACATGGTAGTCACACACAAATTATCACCCACACACAGGTTATCACCAACACACATGATAGTCACACACAGGCTGTCACCCACACACATGATAGTCACACACAGGTTATCACCCACACACATGGTAGTCACACATACACAGGTTATCACCCACACACATGGTAGTCACACACAGGCTGTCACCCACACACATGGTAGTCACATACAGGTTATCACCCACACTCATGGTAGTCACACACACAGGTTATCACCCACACACATGGTAGTCACCCACAGGTTGTCACCCACACACATGGTAGTCACACACAGGTTATCACCCACACACATGATAGTCACACACAGGCTGTCACCCACACACATGGTAGTCACACACAGGTTATCACCCACACACATGGTAGTCACACACAGGTTATCACCCACACACATGATAGTCACACACAGGTTATCACCCACACACATGATAGTCACACACAGGTTATCACCCACACACATGATAGTCACACACAGGTTATCACCCACACACATGGTAGTCACACACAGGTTATCACCCACACACATGATAGTCACACACAGGTTATCACTCATACACATGGTAGTCACACACAGGTTATCACCCACACACATGGTAGTCACACACAGATTATCACCCACACACAGGTTATCACCAACACACATGATAGTCACACACAGGCTGTCACCCACACACATGATAGTCACACACATGTTATCACCCACACACATGGTAGTCACACATACACAGGTTATCACCCATACACATGGTAGTCACACACAGGCTGTCACCCACACACATGGTAGTCACACACAGGTTATCACCCACACAGATGGTAGTCACACACAGGTTATCACCCACACACATCGTAGTCACCCACAGGTTATCATCCACACACATGGTAGTCACACACAGGTTATCACCCACACACACGATAATCACAAACAGGCTGTCACCCACACACATGGTAGTCACACACAGGTTATCACCCACACACATGGTAGTCGCACACAGATTATCACCCACACATAGGTTATCAGCAACACACATGATAGTCACACACATGCTGTCACCCACACACATGGTAGTCACACACAGGTTATCACCCACACACATGATAGTCACAAACAGGCTATCACCCACACACATGGTAGTCACACACAGGTTATCACCCACACATGGTAGTCACACACAGGTTATCACCCACACACATGGTAGTCACACACAGGTTATCACCCACACACATGGTAGTCATACACAGGTTATCACCCACACACATGGTAGTCACACACAGGTTATCACCCACACACATGGTAGTCACACACAGGTTATCACCCACACACATGGTAGTCACACACAGGTTATCACCCACACACATGGTTATCACCCACACACATGGTAGTCACCCACAGGTTATCATCCACACACATGGTAGTCACACACAGGTTATCACCCACACACATGGTAGTCACACACAGTTTATCACCCACACACATGATAGTCACACACACAGGTTATCACCCACACACATGGTAGTCACACACAGGTTATCACCCACACACATGGTTGTCACACACTTGGTTGCACCCACACAATGGTTGTCACCCACACACCGGTTATCACTCACACACATAGTTGTCACCCTCATACATGGTTCAGCAATCAGATCATTCTGAAGCTAAACATTGCTTCAGCTAACTAACACCAAGAATAGAAACTGAACCGTGAATATATAAATATATACCTGGGGCATAAGCGATTGAAGGGATAGCAAAGCAGAAGAGGCACGTACTGTTCACGTAGACCAGCGTGCAGCTGATGGTACCGAGGAAGAACCTGGCGGCACAAGGAGGCAACACAAGTCACACATCCGGTACCCAGCCAATCACAGGATCAACGTCAAATAGGGACAGCTAACTTTGGAGATATTTAAAATGCACAATTAATTTTGGTAAGCCAAAACTCTTGACACCATAGGATTCTGCAGTAACATGTTCTATTAAATTGCCGCAGTATTCCCTTTTATGTGGTGACAAATGCTTAACAAGCGCACCAGTATCTAAGTTAGATATGTCGAATCAAATCTAGATAATTGCTTTGGTTTTGAAAATGTTATGCTTTCATCAGACTATGCAGCTTTAAGGTGACATTCCATTAACACGCGCCTACTCTTAAGCCGACATTCCATTAAAGCTGCATAGTCTGATGAAGCATCAAACTAGGTAGCGACAAGTATCGGTTTTGTCAGTCAATGGTTTTTCTCAGTCGGGGTTCAAATTAATGACCTCCCGTATGGGAAAACCAGCCTGCGATGTGATCATCACCACTAGCACAAGACCAACCAGTATTTCAGGGCTGATAACATTGTATTCTGACTTGAGCAATAGTGAAAACATTCGCAATTAACTGATTTGGACCTCTAAATAAACCATTTAAATGCTCCCTCAAAACAAACAGAAACTACCTTCACCTCAAACCCACATAACACCGATCCAACAAAAGCTGGAGCAGTTCTAATATTCACACCAGGGGGCGCCTAGGCACGTACCAGTAGTTGCGCTTGCCCACGCACGTTCCCATCAGAGGGCAGTGGTGGTCGTACATGTCTATGCACTTGTCACAGGAGGCGCAGTGTTCGGTTCCCTCCCACCTACAAACAACAACACACAACGCGCTACCAGTTAGTTAGTTAGTTGTGATTGCTTAATGCCGTGTCAGCAGCAAAGGCCATAATCACGGCGATAAGTGTTCAAATCTTATTCTGTCATATTATGATGAGGCCGTTGCGTTTACAAAGAATGTAAAAGCACGCAATCAACGTGTGTCTAGAGATACTTTTGAAGTCAAAGGCTCATGGTTACAATGACAACAAATTTGAGGCCAGGTAAAATTGTAGATAAATTGGTGAAACTTGTTTTAATAAACTATACAAGGCAGTATGCCGATAGTCCTGCTGCCCTCAATAAAGCTAGCATCGCTTCTTGTACCAGCTATCAAATTGTGTCAGCTATCAAATTCACACATTTAAGGACAATTTCTGGCAAGGTGCATACAGATTTCTCACCAAAAAAACATGCCCAAATAAGGAAGCGGTCAGACAGGTACATAACCCAATTGGAGCATGTAGTGCGATGTGTGGAACACCTGCATGTAAGAAGCCTGGTCTCCTTGCCTTTGTTATGTGAGGTATAAACTAATTATGCAAATACTATTCATGTATGCAAATCTCCTGCTTTGTTATTATTATATTTCTATTATCTGTGTCTACTTCTGTACACTCCTTTTGATATGTTCTTGTGGAGTTGGGTTACTGGAGGTGGCAGGGTGCAGCCTGGAGAGCTGGAGGTCTGCCCTCAATCAGCTCCCCTAATTCTTCTCCTGCCCTCCAGGTGGCGGCCCATCCCGCCTCCGATTTGACTAAATAAATGCAATGGTAGGTATTTAGGGCTAGTCAGAGTATTAGGCTCAATCCATTACCCTGTCTTGTCTTCTAATTTGTTATGAAAAGAATTAATAATATTTTGACAGGTAGTAAAATTCATTGATATTTTGGGGTGAATTATAGTGATTGATTGATTGATTGATTGGTGGTTGCTTTAAGCCGTGTCGGCAGCATAGGCCATATTCACGGGGAGAAATGTTTGTTTTTGTTCAAACCATCGCTTTTACATGTAAAATTATAGTGAAGCGGGGCTCTGGGAGTGAGGGCGCCCCCTGGGGGTGGGAGTGCGAATGTGAACAGTAGTTGCGTACAATTAACTAGGTCAGACAGGAAGGTGGGCCCAGGACGTGGGACAGAAGGCGAGAGAGCGGTGATAGACCATTGAGCTACATGAGAGGATGGGCCCAGAGGGTGCGGCTCAGGGCAGGAGGGTAGTTGTGTGTGATTGACCCTAGCTGTAGGGCTGTGTCATATATGTGTGTGATTAGCTGGCTGTTGATACCGATTTGAATATTATTTGAGTATATTGCTTGGCTTCTACTGAGTTGCCTGAGGCTAATACTCCCTCGCCAACCACCAAGAGCTATGCTGCGGCAGCCAAAGCCTCCAACAGGACAATTGAATGCCAGACTGAACTGACGTGGTTGACTGCCTTCACCCCAGTCCCAAATCCGACGCCGGTTTCGACCAAAAGTAATAATAGTAATAATAGTATTGTGGTGCAGACGCTGGCCGAGCCGCCGATGCCCAAAAAGAAGAAGAACAATTTGTCGGACCGAGTTCCGAAGGGATCTTTGACCCCTACGGACAAAACGTCCAGGGGGTCATCGATCTCAAAAAACTTAACGTCAAATAGATATCGGGCGCTGGCTGATATTGAGATGCCTGAGACTGTGGAAACCCGCAGTCGAAGTCTCTCCCTCAAACCAAAGGTGAGGGGGAGAACACCTGTCACTGCTCCAAAATGACAGTGACAGGTACATCTCTTATTCAATGGAACTGCCGAGGTTTTAGGAGCAACATCGAAGAGTTGTCTCTTCTTTGTTGCAACCTCAATCCACTCGCTGTTTGCCTACACGAAACTTATATAAAAGCTTCTGAGAGTTGTAGTCTTAAAGGCTACACCATTCATAACAAGCATACACCAGATGGAGACCGAGCCGCTGGCGGCTCCTCCATCTTGGTCAGACGTGATGTGGTATGTACGCCAGTGGCATTAGACACGACACTACAGGCTGTAGCTGTTCGTCTGACACTGCATAAGACTAACTCTCTGTTCCATTTACATTCCTCCGAGCTCCGTTCTCACTTTACAAGAACTGGACGCCCTTGTGGACCAGTTACCGTCCCCATATTTACTTATGGGTGACTTTAACGGCCACAACCCATTATGGGGGGGGATAATAGGAATGCTAAAGGCATGAGAATTGAGGACCTTGTGGCCGGTCATGCTCTGTGTGAATTGAACGATGGTTCATACACATATTTGCATCCCGGCTACGGAACATACTCTGCCATCGATCTCAGCATTGTAGAACCAGAACTGGCGCTGGACTTTTCATGGAGGTTCTGGGATGACCTCTGCGGGAGCGACCACTTCCCAATTATTCTTAATTGCGGGGGTGGGGGGGCATCTCCCGTAGAGCGAGAGAGGAGCTGGCGGCTTGGTAAAGCCGACTGGCCCACCTTCCAGACCCTATGTCGCGAGGAGTTCACTCCAGACATCAGTGACATTGATGCCTTCACTGAGATGCTGAGATGGATCGCAGAGAACACTGTTCCGAAGACCTCAGCAACTCCCAAGCGTTTGACGCCTCCATGGTTAGATGACGGCTGTAGGAGGGCTATTAAGGAACAAAAGAAAGCTCAGCGTAAATCCCACAGGAGACCGACTGCTGAAAATCTGGCGCTCTTTAGAATTCTGCGCGCTCGCGCTCGCAGAACAATCAAAGAAGCGCGGAGGCAGTGTTGGAGACAATTTGTTTCTAGCATCACCATGCACACGCCGTTGGGCAATGTGTGGACAATGATCAGGAGAATCAAACGAAGGGGAGGTGATTCTTCTGTAGTCCAGCACTTGAAACACAACGGCACCATTCTCACATCACTCGACGAAATAAGTGAAGAATTGGCTAGCACCTTTGCTGGAAACTCGTCTTTGGCAAACTGCCTACCAGGCTTTCGGGCCATCAAGGAACGCCAAGAGCGAAAGCTCTTGGACTTTTCCTCCGATGGCGAGGAGCACTACAACTCCCCATTCAGTATGGGTAAGTTGATGTGTTCTTTGGAAAGCTCGCATGACACAGCAGTTGGACCTGATGGAATTCATTATCAATTTTTGAAACATCTCCCTGAACATGCACTGAGACTGTTGCGTCAACTCTTCAACAACATCTCGGAGTCGGGTGTCGTTCCCGCCTCTTGGCAGGAGCCGACACTAATACCGATTCCCAAACCTGGTAAAGACCAGAGTGAAGCCAACAACTATCGTCCCATAGCCCTCATAAGCTGCATCTGTAAAACCATGGAGCGCATGGTAAACAACCGCCTCATCTGGCTACTGGAGTCAGGACACCACCTGTCCAACCTTCAATGTGGCTTCAGACGGGGCCGCAGCACCCTTGACCATTTGGTGCGCATGGAGACCTTCATAAGAGATGCTTTCCTTAAGAAGGAGCACATTGTGGCTGTCTTTTTCAACCTCGAAAAAGCCTATGACACAACATGGCAGCATGGCATCATGGAGGATCTTCATGTGATTGGCCTTCGTGGCCACCTGCCAATTTTCATCAGGAACTTTCTAGCCTTCAGGCATTTCCGCGTCCGTGTCAAGACTACCTATTCCAGCCTACACTCACAGGAACTAGGAGTACCTCAAGGCAGCATACTGGCCGTGACCCTTTTCGGGGTCAAGGTCAATGGTATTGCTGCTGCTGTAAAGCAGGGTGTCTCCTGTAGTCTTTTCGTGGACGACTTTGTTTTATATTACAGCGGTGCTAACATGAATGTCATAGAGAGACAGCTACAACCAAGCATAAATGGGATCCATCGATGGTCAGTTCTGAACGGTTTCAAATTTTCCAAGACCAAAACAGTCTGCATGCACTTCTGCCTGCTGCGTAGAATGCATGCAGAACCGGAGCTGACCCTGGATGGGGATCCCATTAAAGTCGTTAAGAAAACCAAATTTCTGGGCCTCATTCTCGACGCACAACTGTCTTTTGTGCCACATATAAAGTACCTGAAAACAAGATGCCTGAAAGCGCTAGATATTCTGAGGGTGCTGTCCAGCTCAGAGTGTGGAGCGGACAGAGATGTTCTGCTCTCCGTGTACAGAATCTTGGTTCGGTCACGAGTGGATTACGGCAACATAGTATACGGTTCCGCAAGGAAATCATATATTGGGCTGCTAGACACGATCCAACACCAGGGACTGTGCCTGTCCCTTGGGGCCTTCCGCACCTCAAGGAAATGAACAAGCTAATCGGGCTGCGAAGAAGGCCCTGAACTGTGATCTTGAACCCTGTCTGATCCCTCACTCTGATCTGAAACCACTAATATCCACCCACATAAAATCCAAATGGCAACATGAGTGGGATGAAAACATTAATAAACTTAAAGAAATTGAACCATCTGTGGGAAAACCACCATAGACTCATGCGGGAGGTCGGCGGGACCAAGTGGTCCTTAGCCGCTGCCGTATTGGCCACTCGTGGCTTACACATGCTTTTCTGCTCAAGGGGGAACCTCCCCCTGAATGACACATTTTACTAAGTTGCATTGATTTTTTTGGGCCTGCGCCAACAGTTCTACACTGCAGACGGTATGCATGACCTTTTTACTAAGGTAAAACAGGAAAACATTTTAGCCTTTTTGAGGGCAGCTGGACTGTACCACCTCATATAGTTTACTAAATAGATTCTATCAATTATTAATAAAACTTTTCTTTTTCTATGGGAATTTGTTTCCCTTGACCACAAATATATGATTGTGAGCTTTCTAATTTAATGAGTGTCTATTGGCACATAATTGATTGTCTGCCTTTACATGTAAAAGTGATGGTTTGAACAAAAAACAAACATTTCTCACCGTGAATATGGCCTATACTGCCGACACCGCGTAAAGCAACCACCAATCAATCGATCAATCAATCAATCTACTGAGTTCTAGTTGTACTGTAAACGGAATAGGAGACAACCTTTAGTAATACAGCTTCACTTCTCTGCAGGCATTTCGGCAGTAACTTGGGTTTCTGTTGTCAGTTGATAGCTATATGGGGGATTCGTGTATATGTAGGGCTACATGATATAGTATTAAACGGGGGATTCGTATAAAAACTTGGCAAGTTCCAGAAGGCAGTAGGGAACGGAAAACTGGAACTGGAGAAAACTAGTTGCAAAGTCACCTGTGGTGTGAACACGACCCTCACGGCTAAGAGACTGATGATGATGAAACACCATAACACGGAGCTGTGAAGTTCTATGACCTATAAACACTGTAATGCGCAGATCTGAAGTTAGATGACATATAAACACTGTAATGCGCAGCTGTGAAGTTAGCTGACTTATAAACACTGTAATGAGCAGATGTGAAGTTAGATGACCTACAAACACTGTAATGCGCAGATCTGAAGTTAGATGACCTATAAACACTGTAATGAGCAGCTGTGAAGTTAAATGTCTTAGAAACACTGTAATGAGCAGATGTGAAGTTAGCTGACCTATAAACACTGTAATGCGCAGATCTGAAGTTAGATGACATATAAACACTGTAATGAGCAGTTGTGAAGCTAGCTGACCTATAAACACTGTAATGAGCAGCCGTGAAGTTAGACGACATATAAACACTGTAATGAGCAGCTGTGAAGTTAGACGACCTATAAACACTGTAATGAGCAGCCGTGAAGTTATTTGACGTATAAACACTGTAATGAGCAGATATGAAGTTAGCTGACATATAAACACTGTAATGCGCAGATATGAAGTTAGATGACCTATAACACTGTAATGAGGAGCTGTGAAGTTAGATGTATTATAAACACTGTAATGAGCAGCTGTGAAGTTAGCTGACCTATAAACACTGTAATGAACAGATATGGAGTTAGCTGACCTATAAACACTGTAATGCGCAGATCTGAAGTTAGAAGACATATAAACACTTAATGAGCAGCTGTGAAGTTAGATGACCTATAAACACTGTAACGAGCAGCTGTGAGGTCAGATGACTTATAAACACTGTAATGAGCAGCTATGAAGTTAACTGACCTATAAAAATTGTAATGCGCAGCTGTGAAGTTAGATGACCTATAACACTGTAATGAGGAGCTATGAAGTTAGCTGACCTATAAAAACTGTAATGCGCAGCTGTGAAGTTAGCTGTCTTATAAACACTGTAATGAGCAGCTGTGAAGTTATATGACCTATACACACTGTAATGAGCAGCTATGAAGTTAGATGACCTATAAAAACTGTAATGCGCAGATGTAACGAGCAGCTGTGAGGTCAGATGACCTATAAACACTGTAATGAGCAGAGGTGAGGTTAGATGACTTATAAACACTGTAATGAGCAGCTATGAAGTTAGCTGACCTATAAACACTGTAATGAGCAGATGTGAAGTTAGATGACTGATAAACACTGTAATGAGCAGCTGTGAAGTTAGATGACCTATAAACACTGTAATGAGCAGCTGTGAAGTTAGCTGAGTTATAAACACTGTAATGAGCAGCTGTGAAGTTAGCTGACTTATAAACACTGTAAAGAGCAGATATGAAGTTAGCTGACCTATAAAGACTAATGCGCACATCTGAAGTTAGATGACCTATAAACATTGGAATGAGGAGCTGTGAAGTTAGATGACCTATAAACACTGTAATGAGAAGCTATGGAGTTCGCTGACCTATAAACACTGTAATGCGCAGATCTGAAGTTAGATGCCATATAAACACTGTAATGGGCAGCTGTGAAGTTAGATGACCTATAAACACTGTAATGAGCAGTGGTGAGGTTAGATGACTTATAAACACTGTAATGAGCAGCTGTGAAGTTATATGACCTAGACACACTGTAGTGAGCAGCTATGAAGTTAGATGACCTATAAAAACTGTAATGCGCAGCTGTGAAGTTAGCTGACCTATAAACACTGTAATGAGCAGCTGTGAAGTTAGATGTCCTATAAACACTGTAATGAGGAGCTGTGAAGTTAGATTCTTATAAACACTGTAATGAGCAGCTGTGAAGTTAGCTGACCTATACACACTGTAATGAGCAGCTATGAAGTTAGATGACCTATAAACACTGTAATGATCAGCTGTGAAGTTAGATGTCCTATAACACTGTAATGAGCAGTTGTGAAGTAAGATGACCTACACACACTGTAATGAGCAGCTATGAAGTTAGCTGGCCTATAAACACTGTAATGCGCAGCTGTGAAGTTAAATAACCTATAACAACTGTAATGCGCAGCTGTGAAGTTAGCTGACCTATAAACACTGTAATGAGGAGCTCTGAAGTTAGATTCCTATAACACTGTAATGAGGAGCTGTGAAGTTAGCTGACCTATAAACACTGTAATGAGCAGCTGTGAAGTTAGATGACATATACACACTGTAATGAGCAGCGGTGAGGTTAGATGACTTATAAACACTGTAATGAGCAGCTGGGAAGCTATATGACCTATACACACTGTAATGAGCAGCTATGAAGTTAGATGACCTATAAAAACTGTAATGCGCAGCTGTGAAGTTAGATGACCTATAAACACTGTAATGAGCAGCTATGAAGTTAGATGACCTATAAACACTAATGAGGAGCTGTGAAGTTAGATGTCTTATAAACACTGTAATGAGCAGCTGTGAAGTTAGCTGACATATAAAAACTGTAATGCGCAGCTGTGAAGTTAGATGACCTATAAACACTGTAATGAGCAGCTATGAAGTTAGATGACCTATAAACACTAATGAGGAGCTGTGAAGTTAGATGTCTTATAAACACTGTAATGAGCAGCTGTGAAGTTAGCTGACATATAAAAACTGTAATGCGCAGCTGTGAAGTTAGATGACCTATAAACACTGTAATGAGCAGCTGTGAAGTTAGATGACCTATAAACACTGTAATGAGGAGCTGTGAAGTTAGATGACTTATAAACACTGTAATGAGCAGCTGTGAAGTTAGCTGACCTATAAACACTGCAATGATCAGCTAGGGAGTTAGCTGACCTATAAACACTGTAATGCGCATATCTGAAGTTAGAAGACCTATAAAGACTGTAATGAGCAGCTGTGAAGTTAGATGACCTATAAACACTGTAACGAGCAGCTGTGAGGTCAGATGACTTATAAACACTGTAATGAGCAGCTATGAAGTTAACTGACCTATAAAAATTGTAATGCGCAGCTGTGAAGTTAGATGACCTATAACACTGTAATGAGGAGCTATGAAGTTAGCTGACCTATAAAAACTGTAATGAGCAGCTATGAAGTTAGCTGACCTATACAAACTGTAATGCGCAGCTGTGAAGTTAGCTGTCTTATAAACACTGTAATGAGCAGCTGTGAAGTTATATGACCTATACACACTGTAATGAGCAGCTATGAAGTTAGATGACCTATAAAAACTGTAATGCGCAGATGTAACGAGCAGCTCTGAGGTCACATGACCTATAAACACTGTAATGAGCAGAGGTGAGGTTAGATGACTTATAAACACTGTAATGAGCAGCTATGAAGTTAGCTGACCTATAAACACTGTAATGAGCAGATGTGAAGTTAGACCTATAGACACTGTAATGAGCAGCTGTGAAGTTAGCTGACTTATAAACACTGTAAAGAGCAGATATGAAGTTAGCTGACCTATAAAGACTAATGCGCACATCTGAAGTTAGATGACCTATAAACACTGTAATGAGAAGCTATGGAGTTCGCGGACCTATACACACTGTAATGCGCAGATCTGAAGTTAGAGCCCTATAAACACTGTAATGAGCAGATGTGAAGTTAGATGACCTATAAACACTGTAATGAGCAGCGGTGAGGTTAGATGACTTATACACACTGTAATGAGCAGATGTGAAGTTATATGACCTAGACACACTGTAGTGAGCAGCTATGAAGTTAGATGACCTATAAAAACTGTAATGCGCAGCTGTGAAGTTAGCTGACCTATAAACACTGTAATGAGCAGCTGTGAAGTTAGATGTCCTATAACACTGTAATGAGCAGTTGTGAAGTTAGATGACCTACACACACTGTAATGAGCAGCTATGAAGTTAGCTGGCCTATAAACACTGTAATGCGCAGCTGAGAGTTAGCTGACCTATAAACACTGTAATGAGGAGCTCTGAAGTTAGATTCCTATAACACTGTAATGAGGAGCTGTGAAGTTAGCTGACCTATACACACTGTAATGAGCAGCGTTGAGGTTAGATGACGTATACACACTGTAATGAGCAGCTGGGAAGTTATATGACCTATACACACTGTAATGAGCAGCTATGAAGATTACGTATACCCACTGAAGAGCACTGATAAACTATAAAAACTGTAATGCGCAGCTGTGAAGTTAGATGACCTATAAACACTGTAATGAGCAGCTATGAAGTTAGATGACCTATAAACACTAATGAGGAGCTGTGAAGTTAGATGTCTTATAAACACTGTAATGAGCAGCTGTGAAGTTAGCTGACATATAAAAACTGTAATGCGCAGCTGTGAAGTTAGATGACCTATAAACACTGTAATGAGCAACTGTGAAGTTAGATGTCCTATAAACACTGTAATGAGGAGCTGTGAAGTTAGATGTCCTATAAACACTGTAATGAGCAGCTGTGAAGTTAGCTGACCCGTAACACTGTAATGAGCAGCTGTGAAGTTAGCGGACCTATAAACACTGTAATGAGCAGCTGTGAAGTTAGATGACCTATAACACTGTAATGAGCAGCTATGGAGTTAGCTGACCTATAAACACTGTACTGCGCAGATCTGAAGTTAGATGACCTATCAACACTGTAATGAGCAGCTGTGAAGTTAGATGACCTATAAACACTGTAATGAGCAGCTGTGAGGTTAGATGACTTATAAACACTGTAATGAGCAGCTGTGAAGTTAGATGACCTATAAAAACTGTAATGCGCAGCTGTGAAGTTAGCTGACCTATAAACACTCTAATGAGCAGCTGTGAAGTTAGATGTCCTATAAACACTGTAATGAGGAGCTGTGAAGTTAGATGTCTTATAAACACTGTAATGAGCAGCTGTAAAGTTAGCTGACATATACACACTGTAATGAGCAGCTATGAAGTTAGATGACCTATAAACACTGTAATGAGCAGCTGTGAAGTTAGATGACCTATACCACTGTAATGAGCAGCTGTGAAGTTAGATGTCTTATAAAACACTGTAATGAGCAGCTGTGAAGTTAGATGACCTATAAAAACTGTAATGAGCAGCTGTGAAGTTAGATGACCTATAACACTGTAATGAGTAGCTATGAAGTTAGATGACATATAACACTGTAATGAGTAGCTATGAAGTTAGATGACCTATAACACTGTAATGAGCACCTGTGAAGTTAGCTGACCTATAAACACTGTAATGAGCAGCTGTGAAGGTAGATGACCTATAACACTGTAATGCGCAGCTATGGAGTTAGCTGACCTATACACACTGTAATGCGCAGATCTGAAGTTAGATGACCTATCAACACTGTAATGAGCAGCTGTGAAGTTAGATGACCTATAAACACTGTAATGAGCAGTTGTGAGGTTAGATGACTTATAAACACTGTAACGAGCAGCTGTGAAGTTATATGACCTAGACACACTGTAATGAGCAGCTATGAAGTTAGATGACCTATAAACACTGTAATGAGCAGCTATGAAGCTAGATGACCGATAACACTGTAATGAGCAGCTGTGAAGTTAGATGTCTTATAAAACACTGTAATGAGTAGCTGTGAAGTTAGATGACCCATACACACTGTAATGAGCAGCTGTGAAGTTAGATGTCATATAAAACACTGTAATGAGCAGCTGTGAAGTTAGATGACCCATAAACACTGTATTGAACAGCTGTGAAGTTAGATGCCCTGTAACGCGCAGCTGTGAAGTTAGATGACCTATACACACTGTAATGAGCAGCTGTGAAGTTAGATGTCATATAAATACTGTAATGAGGAGCTGTGAAGTTAGATGACCTATACACACTGTAATGAGCAGCTATGAAGTTAGCTGGCCTATAAACACTGTAATGCGAAGCTGTGAAGTTAGATGACCTATAAAACTGTAATGCGCAGCTGTGAAGTTAGCTGACATATAAACACTGTAATGAGCAGGTGTGAAGTTAGCTGACCTATAAACACTGTAATGAGCAGCTGTGAAGTTAGATGACCTATAACACTGTAATGAGCAGCTATGAAGTTAGCTGACCTATATAAACTGTAATGCGCAGCTGTGAAGTTAGATGACCTGTACACACTGTAATGAGCAGCTATGAAGTTAGCTGACCTATAAACACTGTAATGAGGAGCGGTGAAGTTAGATGTCTTATAAACACTGTAATGAGCAGCTGTGAAGTTAGCTGGCCTATAAACACTGTAATGCGCAGCTGTGAAGTTAGCTGACCTATAACCACTGTAATGAGGAGCTGTGAAGTTAGCTGACCTATAAACACTGTAATGAGCAGCTGTGAAGTTAGATGACCTATACCACTGTAATGAGCAGCTATGAAGTTAGATGACCTATAACACTGTAATGAGCAGCTGTGAAGTTAGATGTCATATAAAACACTGTAATGAGCAGCTGTGAAGTTAGATGACCCATACACACTGTAATGAGCAGCTGTGAAGTTAGATGACCCATAAACACTGTAATGAGCAGATGTGAAGTTAGCTGACCTATACACACTGTAATGAGCAGCTGTGAAGTTAGCTGACCTATAAACACTGTAATGAGCAGCTGTGAAGTTAGATGACCTATAAACACTGTAATGAGCAGCTATGCAGTTAGCTGACCTATACAAAACTGTAATGCACAGCTGTGAAGTTAGCTGACCTATACACACTGTAATGAGCAGCTATGAAGTTAGCTGACCTATAAAAACTGTAATGCGCAGCTGTAAAGTTAGATGACCTATAAACACTGTAATGAGCATATAAACACCATGATGAGGAGATAGCTGTGAAGTCAGAAACAAAGTAAAGGGTGTTTTATTTAACGACCCCTCTAGAGCACATTGATTTTTGTATCATTAGCTATTGGACGTCCCACATATTGTCATTCCGACATGTTTCTTTGGAGGAAACCCACTTCCGTCACATAGGCTGCTCTTTCCGATAAGCAGTAAGGGGTTTCTTATATGTACTTTCCCACAGATAGGACAGCACATACCACAGCCTTTGATGAACCAGTTGTGGATCACTGGTTGGAACAGAAAATAGGCTAAACTGAGCAGGATCGAATTGATGCATACTGGTCAAGCATTACATATATCTTGGAGCCAGTGACAGTTGCTACGATCGACCACATCTGAAGAACTGTCTCCATTTCTATTAATTAAGAGCGGCTAACAGGTCCAAGGCCTATTATAGCTGTATCCTATTGATTGATTGATTGATGACCGACACCTTCACAGGTGGACACGGTACCACCTGAGCTACGTCCCGCTCCCTGTGAAGTCAGATGACTCGTAAACACTATAATGAGGTGCTGTGAAGATCAATACTAATAACGAAACACCAGTGGCATTACTCGACCTTTAAGTTTAAGTGAAATGCCCCGGTCACAGACACGTTAGTGGATGTAGTTGAACATGGGTCAAAAGTGGTGTAAGTAAGTTAAACTAGGTTGAAATATGTTTAAGGTACGGCAGGTTTTGGTATGGATAAATACATTACGCTACGGATAAATACGTTATCAGGTTATGGTACGGATGCCGGTACGTTCAACTACGTTCAACTACTTTAGCCTCCACTACATTCACCTAGTCCAA
The DNA here is from genome assembly GCA_030323885.1 of Branchipolynoe longqiensis. NCBI lineage: Eukaryota > Metazoa > Annelida > Polychaeta > Phyllodocida > Polynoidae > Branchipolynoe > Branchipolynoe longqiensis. Next base: position 2,410,238 of record CM059192.1, on the reverse strand, counting down.
TAACGGCTATGTGACCAGGGCTTTGTCCAAGTACGCTATAGACTATGCTGGAGTATGTTATCATCAGGGATGCAAATTTAGCCTCTAAAGTAGCGCTCTTTTGAACATGTCCATAAATTAAAACGGATATCACGGCTCACCCACGTTATTACCAAGTTAACATCACGGACAAGTACGGATGCCGGTATGTTCAACTACGTTAGCCTCCACTACGTTCAACTGCGTCCACTAAAGTGTATGTGACCTGGGCATAAGAGCCACCACTCACGTGTCATGGCCGCACAGAGCACACCAGCCGGTGACCTTCCTGTTGGGGTCATGGTCACTGAGCACGACATCCGGTTGCAGGAAGACGGTGGTGTAGGCGAAGACGAGCGTGAAGGCAAACAACGTGTCGTTCAGAACGAGCCAGGCGAAAAAGAAGACACTCTCCGTGACGACGGGCTCCAGCGTGTTGGTGACGGTCAACACGATGACGAACGCCGCCACCATCATCACCTGTGCCACCGGCGGACATTCCCAGTCCGACTCAAAATGGCGTCCGGTAGCGGCGGCCCGAATCCCGGCACACTGACTGAGAATCTGCAATTCACCAAACGTGTGCTTAATGTTGTGTAGCCTATCCATAGACTGTTACCTTGTGGCGTGTTCCTTGTTCAGTGTTCACTTGTGACCTTGTGACCTTGTGACGGGCCACACAGATAATGAAAATGTTCATTGTCTATCAGCCCCAGTCACACATGGGCCTTAAGTCGCCCTAACTAGTTCGCTTTCTCTAAGTCGACTCAGATTGGGCGTGTGACCGCGCTGCTGAGGCGAATTAGGGCTGAGTCGACTCAACTAGTTTGCCTCAAGTAAACCGCTTCGCTGGGTGGATTAGATGAGGCGACTTAGCCTGAGTTGGCCTATAGCCCTGTTCACACGGGGCAGTTAATTCGAATCATAAAAATTGACTTGTATAGTTCGGCTCAGATTTGGCGTGTGAACGCGCGTCTGAGTCGGTTTAGGGCTGATTCGAATCAACTAGTTCGCCTCATCTATAGAGGTGGTTTATATGAAGCGAATTATATGATTCGACTTAGATCGCCCGTGTGAATGCAACCGACTAACTTGAGGCGGATTAAGGACGTCACACGCATGCGCAGTCGAGACCTTAGTTTGTTGACTTTCCGGTCGATCAAAAGCGCATATTATATAATTTAATTAATGAAACCGCTATCTATGCACAGATATTTTTTTCAGCATTTATTTTTAGGGTTTCACTGCCCAGCAGAAGTTTTGACCGTTCCAAACCAATACGATTCAGTCATTACATATCTAGGTCGAACCCACACTCTCTGGTGCCAGCATCGTCGAACCCAAAATGGCGCTGGTTAGTCTGGACTTGCTCATGCGCAGATATCGATTTCCGGCCCAAGTACTGCCCGTGTGAACGCGACACTAGTTCGGTTCTTATGATCCGCCTTGTATATATATACTACATGCATACATACATGCATTTGTATACAAAAGTTGCGCATGTGAACGCAAGTGGTTTAGTTGGGTGGGCTTAATGCTTAAGTCAAATATCATGTTGTTGCTGCATGGTTCTGCAGTCTACATTGTGTGGACATGATTTTTACAAATCATATGGTTTTGTAGTCTGCGGTAAAAATATTCACAAATCCTATGGTGTCCGCACTGCAATTGTAAAAGTCATGAAATCAAACAAACTGCGAGGCCATCGTACGGCAGCCCTAATGTCACTACACGGCCGCTGTATGATATTGTCATGGGGGTGATGAAAATGGGAAATACTGCGCCTAGAGCAGGACTCGAACCCACATCTCTTTGCATTCCGGGCCAGTGTGCTAACCATTACACCACCTAGGCTCCCTGATATCAACACACTCCCCACGCCTACCTGTCTATGTGGTTACTTGCCTGAGAGGTCAGTGCAGACCACTACACTCGTCCCCCTGGAATTGTAAGTCTTGTAATGCTTACAATTACATACATACAGGCAATGCACTAACACATACATACACAGGGTAGGTTCAACAACCATACAGCGCAAAGCTTGTACAGGATCCTGATCACGGCAACCAGTGTCATGGGGGTGATAAAATGGGAAATACTTGCGCCTAGAGCGGGACTCGAACCCACATCTCTTTGCATTCCGGGCCAGTGTGCTAACCATTACACCACCTAGGCTCCCTGATATCAACACACTCCCCACGCCTACCTGTCTATGTGGTTACTTGCCTGAGAGGTCAGTGCAGACCACTACAATATTTAGAACATCGTACCAGTTAGGTACCCATTTTTAAAAAGGGCCCAAACATTAAAATAATTTCACTTGAAGCTCCAATGAATCAGAAGCAATATGCTTTTTGAATTTAAAAAATATTCCAAAATTTAAGTGAGATATGTGCATTTGAAAGTTCAGATCTTTTGGATCAGACTAATGCAGCAGCCTTTCCATGCTGGCCACATCAGCCGGGCCTGAGCATTAATGGTTTGATGGGATCCGCTGCAAATACACAGGTTTCTGGTTTTAATGATATAAAGGTAGGTCGTGCCTATGCGTCATCGCTTGGACAGGATCCATTGCAAATGAGACGGGCTTAACCAGATTCAGCATTATCAATATGGTGACAGGAGGTGGACACTGAAAGCGCGGACGCTGATTAACGCAAGTACCAATGTTCAAAACAGTGCATAATAACCAAGATTAAGTTGTTCTTCCTCATAAACATCCCAGGATACTGCAGGATACATACCCAAGAATGCAAACATAACACCTAGAGGAGGAATCTACCAAAACCAGGAGGATATGAGCCTGTCTCAAAGGGTGATAACTCTTTTTTTGTTTGTCCATTGTAACAATTGACACAAAACAGCATAGAAACGGTTACACTGAAAACACAAGGACATTTGCTTCAAATCAATATGTATTCTATTGGGATTATGAAACACCATGTAAAAAACAAATCAGTTTATCCTGAGCAAATGCATAAGCAGATAGTATGTTGATCGTTACAATGGACAAAGTTTTGTCCCATATTGCTTAGCATCTTTCGAGACAGTCTCATATACAACACAAGCTAAAGCCAGCCGTTAAAAATGGTGGGAAAGGAGGAAAATCCGGAAAACAAAGGGGAAATAGCGGAAAAGGGAGACCAGCAAATGACCAAATTAGATATAATAAGGCTGGTAATCCAAACAGTCCAGGAGGAACCACCAAAGGAAAAGGCAGACAAAAAAACGTGTGGACGGAAATGACGGAAATGAAATTGAGAACACCGGAAATGAGGACGCAAAAATCAAAACAATAAGAACGGAAAACGAAAATGACTACAGGAGCAAACTGCAGGCACTCCAGGTAGCCTATAGCACGCTGCAAATAGAATGCACCTGGTATAAGGCAGAGTAGGAGAAATTAAAGACAAAAAGAAATGACACACTCATAAAAACCAATACCAACAACAGAAAGGAAACACCCACTGACCAAAAAAAAACACCCATGGTAAGAGCCCAACCTCAAGCATCAAAACATGAGGATAAAAAGCTAAGTGCCATCATACACAGAATTCCAGAAAAAGAGGGTGAAATCATAGAAAACAGGGTCTCCGATCGACATGCTAAGTGAAGCAGACTGCGATTTTGGCTGGACGGTAGTGACAAAAGCCTACCGTCTAGGGAAAAAACAAAAAAAGGAAAAGTGCTGAAAAAAACTACAACTGACCCAGAACAAACAGAAGGCAAAAACCAAGACGAGGAACCAAAAGGCCCACACCCTCAGAACAACGAAAAGACCCCAAACAGACCAAGGAGCATCTGAATCCAACTGGAGAGGAATCACAAAAGAGAGAGCTCTTCCAAAAAAAGAAAACTCCAAAGCAAAAAAGAATACAGCAAGGTAACAATTAGACTAGTAAGAACTGTAGTGGTCTGCACTGACCTCTCAGGCAAGTAACAACATAGACAGGTAGGCGTGGGGAGTGTGTTGATATCAGGGAGCCTAGGTGGTGTAATGGTTAGCACACTGGCCCGGAATGCAAAGAGATGTGGGTTCGAGTCCCGCTCTAGGCACAATATTTCCCATTTTCATCACCCCCACGACACTGGTTGCCGTGATCAGGATCCTGTACAAGCTTTGCGCTGTATGGTTGTTGAACCTACCCTGTGTATGTATGTGTTAGTGCATTGCCTGTATGTATGTAATTGTAAGCATTACAAGACTTACAATTCCAGGGGGACGAGTGTAGTGGTCTGCACTGACCTCTCAGGCAAGTAACCACATAGACAGGTAGGCATGGGGAGTGTGTTGATATCAGGGAGCCTAGGTGGTGTAATGGTTAGCACACTGGCCCGGAATGCAAAGAGATGTGGGTTCGAGTCCCACTCTAGGCACAATATTTCCCATTTTCATCACCCCCACGACAGAACCAAAGCGGAAATGCTGAATGAAAAAACGGTACAGCAAATGTATACACCAGCGACTGAAAGCAAAAATGAAAAAATGCAATCAGTCAAAATGAGAGGCTGTAACATAGAAATAAATGGGAAAACCTACACACCCAGTGAATTAAAAAAAATTGACGTAACGGAAATCACCCCAGAAAAGGCCGCAACCAGGGAGTACACTTGGGGGGTTGTCCGTCCAAGGACACAATTCCCCTTCAGCAACCAGTAAAAGTGTGAAATCAAAGGAAAAGATGAGGAAAAAATACACATCAGCAGAACAATACTACTGCTCGATAAATGCCAAATTCCATGAAAAGCACGATATAATGAGGATGATAGACAATGCAGAAAATCCATTTACGATAAAAGCAATGGAAAAAAAATATGGAGGACACCGGAATGGTGCAAAACTAACGAAAAGGTACTAGAGGACATTGTCCGTGCAAAATTCACACAACATGAGGAACTAAAGAAAAAACTAAATGCATTCAGAGAATGCACAAGATGCCCATACTTGGGGTCAGGTAGGTTCCTAGAAGCTGCCAGTGAAGCCGAAACAATCAAAAAGGATATAAAAATAAGATGGGAGACATCCTCCAAAAAGTAAAGGAAAGTCTGACAAGTGCCGACAAATAAATCAATAAAAAACAAAATAAACAAATAAATAGCAAAATAAATAAAATAAATAAATGGAAAAGACAAATAAAGTCAAAAACCAAACGGCCAGGAAAAAGCACTGGAACTCTCCTAGCAGGTTGTGAGGAAACGAGAAGAGCATAGCAAGAAGCAAGCATGCCCCACTTCCGCCCAAGCCAAAATTTGAATCAATAAACCACAACTGCGAATTACGGTGACGGAAGCGAATTACAACAACGAGAGCGAATTAGAAGCGGGTCGTTTAAGTGAATGGATACAGAAAATGGTAATAATCAGTGGAGGCTCAAGAGTAAGGGCGCTAGCCACTCATATGAGGGATCTGGACCAAGGCACACTGAATTACAAAGAAATAATAGAATCTGTACCAGGTGCAACCATTACCAGGATAATGAGTACCGCATGCAGGAGATACACAAACTGTGCCCCACCAGCACAAATATACATGATGGCAGGAATATGTGACTTAACACAAAAAATAGGACACAGGATTCTAAAGTCGGCCTTCATGACCAAGGCAGCACTCATGGAACACATGACAAGGGAATACACACTCACACATGATATACTCAGCCAACTGACAGCTACCGGTAATATGTGAGCTTGTGGGCATGGACATGGTGGACCAATACTGTGACCACAGCAAAGATTAAGAGTACCGAGACTACCATAGACTGGTAGATGAGTGCATACCAGAACTAAATGCCTACATCCACCACCTAAACAATAGTCGAAACAAAGGAGTAGCCATACCAAGATATGCCAACTACATCCACAAAACCAGGCATGGGAGGAAATTGTCGTTTTATGGTATCGGCATGTCGGATGGTGTACATTTCAATGAAAACTATGCCAAATACGTTGCTACAAGGCTGACAAATAGCATCGCGGAGAACTGGGAGAAACAGCACCAGGGCTCCAAACCATGAGTATCACAAACTATTTATAAAATATTACTAACCAAAATCTAAAACACTAGTAATATCATGTATACCTGCCATACATTCCAGAGCATGTACCTTCCCTCCACTCACACAGGTGCAGTCTACACTGATGTCTGTAACTATATATGCCAAAGACAGACCGTATGCGCTGTATGCGCCAGCCCATATGCCCTAAAAAACAGTCATAAATAAAGACCAAAATCTAAAACAAAATTAAACTCACGGAATCAAGCAACCACTAAACCTAAAGGTAAAAAAAATAAATGGTAGAAGAAATTGAATGCAGGCTAGGGAGGGGCACGCATTTTGACATTTACAGGTGTTGACATTTACTGCAAAACCTCCAAAGATTTAGACACTGAGGCCCTAAAAACAGCACACTTTTCAAATGAGCACATGGAGCTGCTGTGGTGCCTAAAACAAAATGAGAAGCAGGCTAACATAGCAAGCCTCTACAGGCCACCATTGGGAGACATAGAAACATTCCTTGAAACCCTAGATAATAGCATAAACACAGTGCGAAAATTAACAAATGCAGAAATCTTTGTACTAGGGGACTTCAATATAAACTATGACAGCAACGACAAAAGTAAATTAATGCTACAAACCACTATAAAAATCCTAGGGCTCCAACAGCTAATTACAGAAAACACAAGACTAAGCAACAATAGCTCAACAATTGATCTAATACTAACCAACTCAAACCATGCCCCAAAATGGGGTACTAGAAGCTGGGGTATAAGTGACTATGAGCAAATATATGTAACCAGGAAAAAACTATTTAAAAAAACCCAATATGAGTACAAAATGGGCAGATCCCTAAAATACTACTCAGAAGAAACACTAAAAAAACACCTACACGAAAACATAAACAACCTCACAGAAAACAGAGATGATGCTGATGTCTACTGGAGCAACATCATCACAGAAATAAAAAAATCATTACACGAGATGTGTTCCATAAAGAAACTAAAAATATAAAAAATAAAGACCCATGGGTAGACAGTGAACTACTGACACACATCTCAACAAAGCGAAAACTAGGCAACAAAGCTAAACATACAAAAGACCCAGAGGATAAAAGGGCCTATAATACTGCCAGGAACAACTCCCTCAAAGAGGTAAAGACAGCAACAAAGAAGTATATAATAAAACAAGACAAGGACTGGGGAAGCAACACGTTTTGGAAAAATGTAAACCTGCTATTCCCAACAAACAACACAGAGGAATGCATAAGGTTCCAGGATAGTGAAGGGAATACACGCACAAATAGTGATGTGGCAAATAAACTTAACACACACTTTGCCATGGTTGGCCAAAGACTATCAAAATAATTCTCAAGAAACTGGGAAAAAAACCCAGAAAATATTGTAATGGCCCACGGCCCTCCGACTCTCTCACACTCACGGAAGAACACCAAGATTCAATTAAGTGTACGCTTCACCCTTGGTTTATTGAACCATCTGCTCTTCACGGCGTCAGTAGTTGTCTGACCCGCCCCCTGACTCGCCAGATCCCACATCGACTCTATAGGTGTGTGTGGGGGGTGGGTCAACCACACGCAGTAGAGGTCAGCCCAGCTAGGGTCTGACCGGTGGTGACCCGTGCCGCCATCTAGCGCAGTGTAGTGGTACTGCGCTGATGGCGTCGTAGTCTCCGCTGCTACCGCGTGATAGTAGAGCTCATGTTCAGACTACTACACTGCCCCCCTTAGAGTCTCACCGGTTGCAGAATGCAAACCGATGAGAATCGAGAAATGATAGAAGTCAACATGAGAACTAACTTGAAAGGGAGAGAAGCCTTACAAAGCTATGTATCCTTATGCGCAATTCCTAGACCTGCCTGCAGCGAAATAGCGATATGAATCTAGCTAGCTGCAAGGCAAACATGTCATTAATCTAGGTGAAGAAAGAGTCTTTAAATGAGTCGCACAAAAACGACCTCTCCCAGCCTCTATGTAGTTAGTGAATAGAATGTTTTTTGCTGGGAGAGAATTCATACCCCACAAGTGGAACCCCCTTGACAGAAGAAAGCAGGGAACTGCTCAGTCCGCCCCCCACTGTCCCCCATCTCAGGAGAACCGTTAGCGGGGCGCTCTTCCTTCTGCGCGGAGCGGCTCCTCTTGGAGCTTCCTCAGACCGTCCTCCTTGTGCCCGCGTCGCCTGGCCAGTAGATGACAGACGGCAGCACACCGCGGACACGCCACGCCACCGCACCCAGGACCCGCCACGCTCGGTGACCCGCTCCGGTGCAGAGTGCATGAAAGTAGAAGGGCGGTGTTACTTATAACAATTGAGAAAGTCTCCGCAGATACAACGTTCGGTATGCAATACATTTCATACGAAGCACTGGGTGCCAGCAAGAACCCGGCCTCCTACAAAGTAAATTACACCCACGTGCATCCTCAACTGATCAAACAGGAGCCGATGCACACGCCGTCTTTCATGTTCTGCCAGAAGCGCTTACTTTAGTAGTAATTTTTATTTAAAGAATGCAGTTTCAAAACAAGAGCCAGGGCGACACTGCATAGGAAAATCTTTTAGTGTGAAATGTACAGTGTCAACCCACCAACTCCCACACCATTGACCACCTCGTCCCACCGAAATAAATTTAGACGATAATGTTTCCTAATAGTGTGGAAAAAGGAAGTCAAAACGGGGTGAAAATTGAGGAATATAAGAAAATAATTAAATATGTATAATAAAATTATTTCCAACTCCCACTGCAAAAAAAACACAGAACACAAGAAGCTAGGTCCTCCAATCGGGAGAAACTAAGCTCTTCACCACAACATATCACATCAACAATCGTACTGCAAAAAAACAATTTATATCAAAGCAGTACGACATGCTAATTACATCGTGGCTATCAATGTAAAAAAAACAAAACAAAACAACACAACACAAACAACACCACCCCCACAAAAAAACAAAAAACCAGGATGAAATCCCCACCTGCAAAACCGATCTAAAAGAATTAACAAAACTACTAAATGACATAGATACAAATAAACCATGTGGAATAGATGGAATCCCCACCAAAATACTAAAAGAGGCACTCCAAGCCATCCCAAGTACCATGGTGGACCTGTTCAACATATCCTTTGAACAGGGGCACTTTATCACAGCATGGAAGATGGCAACCATCACCCCCATCTACAAAAGTGGTGACAGGCTCAATCAATCAATAGTTCCATCCTCTAGTCGAGGGTTGGATGCAATGGTTCTCCACTTGTCCCGATGTTGTGCTGTTCTGATAGACTGTGAATAATTCAAGCCTGTCCACTGTGAAATATTTGTAAACCATGATGTTCTTGGTCTCCCTCTCCCTCTGCTGCCATTCACCTTCCCTTCCAACAATGTACGGTATATTGAACTCTGACGAATGATGTGGCCAAAATAAATAAGTTTCTTTGTCTGTATAGTGGCAAACAAGCTTTTCTTATTTTTAATTTTTCTGAGAACTTCTTTGTTGGTGATCTTCTTTGTCCATGATATTTTCATCATCCTTCGATAAGTCCACATCTCAAATGCTGCTAAACGTTTGTACATTTTCTTAGAGATTGTCCATGTCTCTGCCCATACATTAGAGTAGACCACACATAACACTGAAGAATACGCTTCCTTGTTTGTATTAATATCTTACTTGATGTTAACACTCTATACATTTTGGAGAATGTTGTTCGGGCTATTGTTATCCTTCTTTTAATTTCTTCCTCACATCTCCCATCATTTGTAATCTTTTGTCCGAGATATATGAATTCGGATACTTGTTCTATGTTTGTGCCATCTATGGTTATATTGACATTTGGTTTATCTGTCTTTTTACTTATAACCATTGTTTTGGTCTTCCTGGCATTCATCTTCATGTTGAATAGTATTCCAGCTTTATTGATTCTATTCACTATATCTTGTAGGTTTTTCTCACTGTCTGCTAGTATTACACTGTCATCGGCATATCTAAGATTGTTGACGTTCATGCCACCTATTGTCACTCCCTTGCAATCTTCAATGTGTCTGAAAATCATCTCTGTGTACAGGTTAAATAGACATGGTGACAATACACACCCCTGTCGAACTCCTCGTTTAATCATAACTTCATCCGATAGGCCCTGCTCCATTTTTATAAATGCACGTTGTGTCCAGTATAAGTTCACAATTAGTTTAATGTCTTTGCCATTGACACCAATATCTTGTAAACATTTGATTAACAGTTCATGATTGACTCGGTCGAAGGCCTTCTCATAGTCAATAAAGCAGGCATAAACATCCTGGTTCACTTCACAATAACGTTCACAAATCATTCTCATATTGAAAATCCCTTCACGTGTACCTCTTCCAGATATAAACCCACTTTGTACGTTACTGATTTGTTCTTCAATTTTCTGTCTGTTTCTCAGTAAAATTATTTTCAGGATCATCTTCAACATATGACTCATCAGGCTTAGTGTTCTGTACTCAGTACACAATGTTGGTTTTAGCTTCTTTGGGAGTCGTACAAATATGGATTCATTCATATTCAATGGTATAAATCCAGTCTCATAGATGTCAGTTACTAGCTTATGAATGATTTGAATCCCCACTTCATCTAGTCCTAGTGACAGGCTAAACATGGGAAATTACAGACCAATATCCATTCTGCAAACACCAGGCAACCGGATTGAAAAGATATTTAACAGGCACATAAATGAGCATCTGGAAAAAAGCAATATACTAAACAAAAGACAAGGAGGTTTCAGGAAATTACACTCCACATCAAAAACAATAGCAAACCTAACTAGTGATGTACTGGCATCAATGAACCAAAAGAAATTAGTTGGAGCAGCTTTCATTGACTTCAGCAAAGCTTTTGACACAGTAGACCACAACATACTACTAAAAAAATTAAACAACATGGGCATTAAATCCAAATCAATAAACTGGATAAAATGCTACCTAAACAACAGACAACAAATAATAAAAGTGAATGGTACACTCTCAGACCAGCAAACTGTCACCTGTGGTGTACCCCAAGGACCAGTCCTTGGACCACTACTTTTCATACTATATATAAACGACCTAGAAGAATGGCTAAAGACAGAATGTCTCCAACTATATGCAGATGACACTGTCATATATGCAGAAGGAAGCACGGTAGAGGAAGTAACAACCAAGCTAGACAACCTCTTGCTGAAGCTAGACAACTGGTGTGAGTCCAAAGAAATTACCATCAACGCAAATAAATTACCATCAACGCAAATAAATCTAAAACGGTACTTTTCTCACATAGAACAGTACCAGAAAGAAACTTACAGTGCAAGCTAGGAAACCAAATACTGGAAAATGTAAACCACTATAAATACCTAGGCCTAGAGCTAGACAACCAGCTAAATTACAATCTGTGTATAACAACAATCATCCAAAAATTAAACCACAAACTGTGGCTATTTTCTAAACTAAGAAACTATATGACACAAGATATGTCAATAAAAATCTTCAAATGTATGGTACTCCCCTACTTTGACTATGGGGATGTAATCTACATGGGTGCTAAAAAAGAGCTACTAAAAAAACTGCAAATATTGCAAAATAGAGCCCTAAAAATCTGTCTAAGAGTAGACAAACTACACCCCACCTATGATTTACACAAAAGAACTAAAGTAAAACTACTAGAAAACAGAAGAATAATCCACCTAAAAACATTAGCATATGGATATAGCCAGGGCATTAAGCAACTAACTCAACCACTAAGGAATGCCAGAGCAAACAATGCGTCACTACTAAGGCAGATCAGATGACACATCAAAGCTCACGAAAGAAGCACACTGGAAATGGCTGCCAAAGTATGGAACACACAAATGGTGAAGGAAAGACAAATTCCTGATTTAAAAACATATAAAAAATAGCTGTGCAAATTAAAACCAGGAAACCCCAACCAAGCTGCACCACAAGGGGGCATGTGATATGTCACAGCCCACGAGCTGGACGGCCCATGACGGGAAACCCGGAAATATGAAAGCCAGATAACACATACACCAACAATTTAATCAAATAAAATCCAAACAAGCATAACCCAACCACCAACCACATATTACGTACAAGCCTATAACATGTAAACAGAGTAGGCTAGTATAGAAATAAGTAGGAAAAAAAGTGGAAAACTCTTCCCAAGGAAACCCCCAAAACACTAACATAGATCACTAACCCAAGATATAACTTAAAGAAACACAAAACTGTTCAAAATAAAACCAGGAACCCCCAACTAAGCTGCACCACAAGGAGGCATGTGATATGTCACGGCCCACCAGCTGGACGGTCCATGACGGGAAACCCGGAAACATAACACCAACAATATAATCAAATCAAATCCAAACAAACCTAACCCAACCACCTATTATGTACAAGCCTATAACATGTAAATAGAGTGCATGCACTTCTGCCTGCTGCGTAAAATGCATGCGGAACCGGAGCTGACCCTGGATGGGGATCCCATTAAAGTCGTTGAGAAAACTAAATTTCTGGGCCTCATTCTCGACGCAAAACTGTCTTTTGTGCCACATATAAAGTACCTGAAAACAGATGCCTGAAAGCGCTGGATATTCTGAGGGTGCTGTCCAGCTCAGAGTGGGGAGCGGACAGAGATGTTCTGCTCTCCGTGTACAGAACCTTGGTTCGATCATGAGTGGATTACGGCAGCATAGTATACGGTTCCGCAAGAAAATCATATATTGGGCTGCTAGACACGATCCACCACCAGGGACTGCGCCTGGCCCTTGGGGCCTTCCACACCTCACCAGTTCAGAGCCTTTATGTCGAAGCCAATGAACCATCACTTAACAACAGGAGAATCAAACTGGCCATGCAATATGTAGTCAAGATAAAAACTAATGCATTGAATCCTGCACAAGCGATGGTTTGAACAAAAAACAAACATTTCTCGCCGTGAATATGGCCTATGCTGCCGATACGGCGTAAAGCAACCACCAATCAATCAATCATGTAAATAGAGTTGTCTAGTATAGGATTAAGTAGAATAAAAGTGGAAAACTCTTCCCAAGAAAATCCTCAAAACACTAACATAGATAAAACAGTAACCCAAGATATAACTTTAAGAAACACAAAACTATAACTGCCCAGCATTGAAAACAAGCTCGATCATCCGAACTAAAAAAAAAAGGCAGCACCGATTCCACAGTGTATGCGCCGTAGGACGGCCCAGGGTCGTAGAACCATATCAGTTTCTACACTCACCATGAGATGCACTGCACATTCTACGATCGCAAGCCGTCCGCCGGCGCATATGCTGCGGAACCGCTGCTGCTGACATAGCGTTAAGCCCAGAACCTGGCGCATTTGCAATGGATCCCGTCCAAACGATAACACGTATAGGCACGACTAGAACGGCTGCTGCCATCATAGCATTAAACCTAGAAACCTGCACATTTGAGGCGGATCCCGTCAAACCATTAATGCTCAGGCCCACTTGGATCATAGAATATGCAGTTCATCATAGGTGAGTGCACAAACTGATATGGTTCTACGACCCCGGGCCATCCTCCGGTACATACACTGCGGAACTGCTGCTGTCATCATAGTGTTAAGCCCAGAACCCAGCGCATTTGCGATGGATCCTGTTCAAGTGATAATCAGAACGGCTCCTGCCATCATAGCATTAAAACCTGAAACCTGTGTATTTGCGGTGGATCCCATCAAATCATTAATGCTCAGGCCTGGCTGATGTGGCCAGCATGGAACGGCTGCTGCATTAGCTAATACATAATACATAATATTCATTATCAGGGATGCAAGTGGTGTCACCGCATCATCAGCAAACAAGAGATATGAGTAGATATCGGGAAGAGAAGAGGTCTCAGATTTGACCCCTGGGGGACTCCAGTCTCAATCTCTCTTAGCATTGAGTCATTGCCATTTAGGCTGATGAACTGTTTATGTCTAGATAGGTAATCAGAGATACCCTGGTTTTAGGGTTAGGCCTAGACCTGCTCCTCAACCATGTGCAGATGTAGCCTACATGTCTGATGAATCATTGTGTTAAATGCCTTTTTTAAGTCCAGATAAACAGCAATTATGAGCTCTCTATTGCCAGTGGCAGTCAGTAGCTCATCCAGGATATGGCCTTAGTGATTGACCTTCCCTTCCTATCAGCCCTGGTAAACTTGCAGTGAAACTGCCATATTGGACTTTGGCTTCCTTTGGCATTAGAGCAATGTTATTTAAATAACACAGTTCCTACCAGTTGTACTTTGGCTAAGCTCTTCAGACCACCAGTTCTCTTAGTTGCTATGTGCACTAATTGGATCCTCATCGCCAATGCCGTATTTGTGGGTGGATGACTAGAAATTAACTACAAACTGCTGCTGTTGGCTTGGCTTCTCCATTGTATTATATAAGTGGGCGTGCGAATGTAAATTGTGAAGGCCTGATTTTAACTACGCTGGAAATGAGTTAAAATAACATATGTGTCATAAAGAGTAGTATCTCTCTTCAACAGACAACTCTGCATCTAGACTATTGTTGTCCTGAAATAGCAGTTGTCTTGCCATCGAATGTATAATTAAATTAAACAAAATTAGTTCGCACATTAGTAAATAGCTCGCACATGGCAGGAGTCCGCCCATCACAGGGGTCGTTGTCGTTGTCCCGTTGAAGGCAGGTGCTACTCTATTTTGAAAATCGTTATACCAAATGGCAAATCAACTAAATCCTGACACAGACTGAGAGGTAGTCAACGAATTAATACCCTATATAGCCGACCAATAAGTAGAAAATCCACCGATAACCATTCAACATATTTAATCAATCTGATGAAATGTTCACCAACAATGACAGAAACAAATTACGTAAACAGCACGCGTGGCTGCAAGTCGAAGAAAGGGGGCGTGGTGCAAGTTGTTTAAAAATCACAAAAACAAAACAATGCCGATCATTTAATCTAAGACTAACATCACTTGGCTTACATGGTTCTAAACGATCGCTCTAATCATCAGCATCTTGTTTTATCATTCACAATAACTGAACTAGTTGTGCATTCAGTCTACAAATTAGGCCGTGTTTAGAAGCTCAGAAACAGGAGTCAGTACTTACTGGCATGGCGACCTCTTATGACCCATTTACGAGTTGCTATGACTACGTTGCGGTGCCAATTGGCGTCAAAAACATAGTTCGATGAAAATGTATTCAATATTAATATATTTTCATTTATGTACCAATAGAATTGTTATTAAATGTTCATACAATTGTAATAGCATATATATTAAACTACATTCCTTTTCGAAATATATGAATTACGACACTTGGACCAAAAGCGGAAGTGTAGAAAGTCTGCCCCAGAATACAAGTAATTAACTGGTCCCTGCCCGCCTGTGATTGGAAGATGAAGTGATGATGTGGAAAACCAGATCAGGCAGGAAACATCTGTTCGGAGAGTGTCATGTTATTGGATGGAAAAAGGACAAGAGCTACGGTTGGAGAGCGTGGCTGTTAAAACGTGCCCTGATTACCATATTAGGGACTTTAGCGAAGGACACACTTCTCAACACTTCCAGATTAGTGTCACGTAGCACATGCGGGTCCAGCAATCTTTACCTACTTATTCAGGATAAAAATGACTTTAAACTTCAATGGACACTTCAATGTTTTCCTCTTGGCACAAGCAAACATGCTAGTCATGGCAGGGTTGGGTGGGAGGGCCCTAGCCCATGACTAGCGTAGGCTTGTACCTCGGGAAAACAACAGTTATCCATCATGTGTACCCAGGTAAGATTCGTATAACTATACTATTTTACCTGGGCCTGTGTATGCATGGAGCCGTGTTAGCGAGCCAAACCGGGGTTAGGTCGGGATTTCTGGTTTAGCGCTGAAAAGTCGGTATGCATGGAGCAGTGTTAGGCCTAACACCACAAGCTTAAAGGGACCAGCTATAGCTCGCTGGGACACTGCTCATACTCCGACAAATGCTCTCCAAGCACAATCTTGTTTAGTTTTTATGTTTAAATGAACCAAGTATGTGTGGGGAGAGTATGGGACCAGGGCACTGCTAGTCTGAACTGCAAAGGCAGTTTGTTGTCTTCAAAATGGCCGCCCCCATAGGCGGCGGCCATTTGCAATGCAAAAGCTGCGCTGTGATTGGCTGAAATTGTGCCGGCAACAGGCTCACACAGTAACAAGATTTGCTGGTTCCCAGTATGGGCGGCAATAAATTTCAGACCGATTACGCCGAAATCTATTGAATGCGATCATATTTAACAGAATTACATACTCAAATCGTGAAATTTCATTAAATTAACCCTAAATTTGAAGCGTTATTAAGGCTACCGCCGCATTGGCGGCGATATTAATAGTGTCGAATCGACGAATGTAAAGTAAACAAATCGCCGCTGCCGCAGCGACGTCGATATCCATACTGGCATAACGCCAGCGGCAATGTTTTACGCCGAAATCTATTGAATGCGATCATATTTAACAGAATTACATACTCAAATCGTGAAATTTCATTAAATTAACCCTAAATTCGAAGCGTTATTAAGGCTACCGCCGCATTGGCGGCGATATTAATAGTGTCGAATCGACGAATGTAAAGTAAACAAATCCGCGCATGCGCAGAAGCCACGACAGTGGCTCGAGTGACCCGAGTTGAATAATCGATTACACCCCAATATACAAATCGCCTCCGCCGCCGGCGCATTAGGCCACCCCTATTCCGAGTTCGTTTGTTTTCCACGCGGCGGATAGCTGGCGACTTTAAAGTCGGAGATTCTAACCCCAGCCCATAGCAGGTTTACAGTGGTGTTAGTGTTAGGTTAGTGTCAGGATGGAGCCTAGATACAAGATTCACCCCGTACTGCTGCAGTAGCCACAGGAGGGGTGCATACCAACCTTATGTAAAAGCTGGCGAAAAAACGGGTTAAAGAATTGAGAGCCTAATTTCACAAACTAAGAAGCAACAATTATTCTTTACATCTGTTTTAGTATTAGCCCGCTACTTTTGAGTTGAAAAATATAATATAATATCTAGTTTAATAAGATTTAAAAGTGAAATCGACGGCGTTCTGCGGCCGCCACCTGTCATGTTAACAGGTGAGTAAGCGTGTCGCTACGCCACTTGACTTCTCTAGTCGTTTGTTGTAATGTTTTGCAAACGATCTAGCTGTCTTCCAGCCTGCATGCGCTAGGATTCTCTTAATCAAAATCCCCAGCTGCCGTATCGTAAATCGTATTTAAGGCCATCTAAATTTCAAAGATGTCTGGGGGGTATGCCCCCATAGACCTCCCTAACTAGCGTGCGCATTTCGTGCCCTTGAGCAAGGCACTTTCTGCCTTACAGGTTCCCCTCCGACACTATCCCTCAGTATTCCTGTCTGTGCAACGACAGATGCTTAATAAGTGCACCAGTATCTAAGTTAGATATGTAGAATCAAATCTAGATAACTTTCTTTGTTTTGAAAATGTGATGTTTTCATCTGACTATGCAGCTTTGATGATTCTCCCACCCTCTATTCATCAGCTGCCAGCAGATTCAAGCTCGGGTGCGTGGCGTCTCCCCCAGACACCTTACAAGGCCCTCAGAGCGTGCTACTCGGGCAGGAAGGTGCCCCAGCAACGCCCGCCGACAGGTGCCGCCTCCTGTGCTTCGGACGCGGCACACGGCTCGCCTACCTGAACGCTGACGGCGCCTGCGCGTGCCACACACCGGAAGCGCTGCCCGACGTGCCGGAACCATCGGCGGCGGGGGGAGCGGCCGGGGACGCCGGCACACCGGAGACCTGCTGGTCGGTGTACCTAGTCAGTGCCAGCGTCAGCAAGCCCTACCCACTACACCTGTCACACACAATGCAACTACCCACCAACAAGGCCTATATCCGGCCCAACGAGACCGTGACCTTCACCTTGACGACGGACACGCCCACCAAAGTCACCTTCCACGTGAGCTTCGGCGACGGAGCGACCGTGACGACCAGCGATAAAGTGCTGAGTCATTCTTGGATGCTTGAGGGGAGCTACGTCGTAAAGATCACGGCGATATCACGCAGGACGACGGAGACGCAGCTAGAGACGGTAAAGATTGAGAATGTTGACGAAGGAGTGGCGCCCAATTTGGTCCAACTCCAGGCCAGCATCGGCCGGCATCCACGGGACGTCAGCATCGACACGACCGCCGTGAGTTTAGCAGCGAGGGTGAGCTGCGTTTTGAGTCTTGGCGACGGGAGGGTTGAGAACTTTGACGACCTGACGGGGCTGTTGCACACGAAGACTGTAACGCACACATACCGGACGGCTGGGCTGTATGACGTGTCAATGTCATGCACGAATGATTACGGAACAACCGAGGACGTCATCACTGCCGTGTCCCTGAATAGATCAATGGATTATGAAACCAGTGTATTCGGAACGGAGGTCACCGTGCCGTTTAACGGAGCAGAGACGCACCACGCGTTGTTGGACGTCGAGATCGACCACTTAGGGGGAATCGCACCGGTTCTATCCGGGACGAGTGTGCTGGTTCCTGGAAAAGCCTTCACTTCAAGCGGTGAACATCTTCTTCAGCTGAAAAGTGAAAACGAGGTGCTTCGACAGAGAGTCGTGAACCTGCAGCGTGAAATACAGTCAGTGGCAATCAGCGCAGGTCCGCTGCAGACCGAGAAGGATGTGCAGGTACGGCTCGTGTTCAAGATATTCGGCGGCGATCACCAACACGTGCTACTCGAGTATGGCGATGGCGAAGTGGAACGGCTCTTCTATCCGAAGGGTTCGATCCAGGGCCCCATAATGATCCATAGGAACCACTCGTATAAGGCCCTTGGGAAGTACTTCGTGAAGATCTCAGTCGCGAATGATGTCAGCTTCGCTCGATCTGAACAGTTAGTGTCCATTGAGCGACCTATCTCTGATGCGAAGGTTTTTGTGCAGAATGTCACCTTCCTTGGGGAGGCTGCTGAGTTCATCTTCGAGGTGGATTCCGGTGTTATGCCAGCAATGCCGGTGAACGTGGACCTCGACCTGGGTAATGGTGAAACACAGCGTGGTGAGATCGGAGAGATGCGGTACAACAACAGACCCGCTTCATTCTTCTATACCTATC
The DNA here is from genome assembly GCA_030323885.1 of Branchipolynoe longqiensis. Lineage (NCBI taxonomy): Eukaryota > Metazoa > Annelida > Polychaeta > Phyllodocida > Polynoidae > Branchipolynoe > Branchipolynoe longqiensis. The sequence goes on along the minus strand of CM059192.1, from coordinate 2,391,114 downwards.
CCAAATATGGAATCTACGACGTATTAATAACCGTCAGTAACCACCTCAGCTCTCTGGTGCTCAGGGCCAGACTCCAGGTGGGCGAGAACATCACACACGTCGACATGAGTACAACATCGCAACTGGTTGCTGTGGAAGAGGAGTTCGAGATGGTGATTGATTGTCCCCAAGGTCAGCCTATCCTGTACGAGGTCAGTACAGGCGATGGGACAACAATCAAAATCAGTGTGCCTTTCAACTATACATCAGAGCATGACATGATTGCCGATGTGGGCAGGGTGATGCCAAGCAGCGCCCCAGAAGCGCCTCGGCCAACGACGCCCTACACGTACTACACCACACAGGAAATGGGCGTCATGGTGATCGGCAACGACACCGAAGTGAAGCTCGCCAGGAACAAGCGTGATGTAGAACCAGCGAATGGCATCGTGACAACAGTTATCATCCCAACAGAGAATGACGCGTTCCAAACTATGAAACACTTTGCTGATGCTGGCAAAGCAACTGAGGCGACCGCTGCTTTTGCATCATCATCATCATTATCACCGGCAAAAATGGCAAATAAAACGACAGCTAGACCAGGGTCGGTGTCAACACTCGCTGTGAAGGCTACCACGACGGTTATAGTCCAGGCTCGGGAGTCAAATGAGAAGATCACAGTCAAATACAAGTTCCACAGCCCTGGACAGCACACGGTCAAAGTGAGGGTGTCAAACTCGCTGAGTAGTGCCGAGACCTGGTCTTGTCCGCCGATACGAGTCGTGCCCAAGAAGAACAGTCTGCAGTGTGACGGGCTCAAAGTGTCGACCAGCACGCCAACCTCAGAGGAGCAGCCCCTCATCGTGCACCGCTCCGAGGAGGTCAGGATGGGCGTCAGCATCGACATGAGCTGTGCCGACCTGAATGAGAAGGCCAGGTACGACTACACCTGGGCATCGGCAAGAAGAACAAAAAGAGGAGGCTTGCGCCCCGAGTTGGCAGTCTGCCATGTTGGTTCCAAGGACCCAACCCTTGTAATCCCAACGAACACGCTTTGGTACGGCAGCTACCAGCTGACAGTCACCGTCCACCTGCTCCTGGACCCCCTGACGGGAAGAGTTCGTCGCGAAGCACCTGGTGACGTCAAGGTGACCACCGCGGAGCCGGACATGGCGAACAAGCAGGCAGATGCTTTGCAGAGGATCACAGAAGAAAAAGAGAAGCTTACGCAAACGCTGAGACAACAAATGGAAGCGTTCGTGAGTGATGTCCCTGTTCCTGAAGACTTTGAGGAGCTGGACCTGGCCGGGAAGGAGCTGACATTATTGTCAGCGACGGCCGACATGTTCTTGGAGATACAGAAAACGCCGCTTGTTGCTGAGTTCAAAGGAGAACCGAAACTGGACATTCCCAAATTCAAAATCATTAACCTGAACGCTGAGCCCTCACATGACCCCGACGTGGCGGTGAGGCTGAACAAGACCGGAATGACTGCGCACATCTTCTGTTACCCGACGAGGCTCAAGGAGGAGTGGAAGAAGAGAAGCTTTGACGATAAGGTGCTCGACTCCAAGAAGATCGCCACCAACACGATGGAGACGTGCACGATCTACAACCACGACTGCTTCCTCGACTACGACCGCGTCTGGGTCCTTGGGTGGGAAGTGGTCTTCCTCGCTGACCTCCTCATGAAGAACGACACGATGAACTTTGAACTCGTGGTAACCAAGGACGACCGGACTGCAACCACCGAAAAAGTAGTCCGGGTAAGTAATCGTCACATTGCTATCTTTGACATGACTTGTATACATTGTTGTATTGTGTTTGATGTTATGTGCGGTACAATCCACTATGCGAATATAAATAAATAGATCTACCTCTATTCAGTACCTGATGCATAAGCAGCGATATTATTTCCCGCTCCAGAATATTGTGTTCTGCATACTGCAGTCTGGCACTCTCAGTGGCGCCACCTGTGGTGAATTTCCTCGAAAATTCTTTCGGCACAATAGTTTCTCTCGCCATCGATATGTAGACTGTAAGTTATAGTCTTATGAGAATGTGGTTTATTATTATTATTAGTCCTCTCATTCTCTAAGTTATATAGTCTTATTGGCTCATACTCTGGCTGCAATATAAACCCGCCGTTCTTTATTCAAAAGTTAAAAATCTGCAGCCAACTGACCCAGCTCACTCAACCTTAGCTGGTTACCTGCAGTCCAGCCAAACTAGCCCTACTTGGCAGGTAGAAACCGGCAGTCCAGGTTGCTTTATGTTAACTTGCAGGTCCTGTTCTCTGATAAGAACTGACTTGTGGCATTGTTAACCTGTTCTCTGATAAGATCTGACTTCTAACGTTGTTAACTTGCAGGTCCTGTTCTCTGATTAGAACTGACTTCTAACGTTGTGAACTTGCAGGTCCTGTTCTCTGATAAGAACTGACTAGTAGCATTGTTAACCTGTTCTCTGATAAGAACTGACTTGCCGCATTAGTTTATGTTAACCTGCAGGTCCTGTTCTCAGATAAGAACTGACTTGTAGCATTGGTTTATGTTAACCTGAAGGTCCTGTTCTCAGATAAGAACTGACTTGTAGCATTGGCTTATCTTAACCTGCAGGTCCTGTTCTCAGATAATAACTGACTTGTAGCATTGGTTTATGTTAACCTTCAGGTCCTGTTCTCTGATAAGAACTGACTTGTAGCGATGTTTTATTAACCTGCAGGTCCTGTTCTCTGATAAGAACTGACTTGTAGCAATGTTTTATTAACCTGCAGGTCCTGTTCTCTGATAAGAACTGACTTTAGCGTTGTTAACCTGTTCTCTGATAAGAACTGACTAGTAGCACTGTTTTAGTAACCTGCAGGTCCTGTTCTCTGATAAGAACTGACTTTTGTAGCAATGTTTTATTAACCTGCAGGTCCTGTTCTCTGATGAGAACTGACTTGTAGTGATGTTTTATGTTAACCTGCAGGTCCTGTTCTCTGATAAGAACTGACTTTTGCGTTGTTAACCTGTTCTCTGATAAAAACTGACTAGTAGCATTGTTTTATTAACCTGCAGGTTCTGTTCTCTGATGCCACCGGGGTCGACATGCTGAATAACATCGATGCTCTGCTGGCGAGTGGCGACACAAATGCTGCACTGATGGTGATCGACTTAGTGAGCGGCATGCTCGACAGTCCTTCAGCCGGGGCATCAGAGAGTGGCACAGACGCCAAGAAGGCCAAGTCAGCAGTGAGTAGGGGCACTTTGACACTGGGTCACTTCATGCTTATTATTGCACATGTTACTTTAATAATGGGCCACTTCCTGCATATTATTGTATACATTACTTTGATACCAGGCAATGTCCTGCTTAATCTTGCACACCTTAGTTTATTAACCAGGTCACTTCCTGCTTAATATTGTATATGTTACCTTGATACCAGGCCACTTCCTAGTTATTATTGTGCACACTTTATTTTGATACCAGGGTACTGTCTGCTTATTGTTGCACATACTTTAATACCGAGCCGCTTTCTGCTTATCATTGCACACTTTACTTTAACACTGGGTCACTTCCTGCTTATTACTGTACATGTTACTTTAATACTGGGTCACTTCCTGCTTATTATTGTACATGTTACTTTGGTACTGGGCCACTTCATGCTTATTACTGTACATGTTACTTTGACACCATGCCACTTCATACTTATTATTAGACACACATTACTTTAATACTGGGGCACTCTGCTTATTATTGCATATGTTACCAGGTTACTTTAACACCGGGCCACTTCCTACTTATTATTGTATATGTTGCTTTAATACCAGACCACTTCCTGCTTATTATTACACACCAGGCCACTTCATTCTTATTATCGTACACACATTACTTTAATATCAGGCCACTTCCTGCTTACTATTGCACACGTTACTTTAATACCGGGCCACTTCCTGCTTATTATTGCACACATTATTTTAATACTGGGACACTTCCTGCTTATTTTTGTATGTTACTTTGGTACCGGGACACTTCTGGCTTATTATTCCACACACATTATTTTGATACCAGGGTACTTCCTGCTTATTATTGCACACATGTTACTTTGATATCAAGACACTCTGCTTGTTATTGTATACCCATTACTTTGATACCAGAGTACTTCCTGCTTATTATTGCACCTATTACTTTAATACCAGGACCCTCTGCTTATTATTACACATGCATTGCTTTGTTACCAGGAAAATCCTTGCTTATTATTGTAAACCCATTATGTTGATACCAGGACACTGTGCTTATTATAGTACACCCATTACTTTGATACCAGAACACTCTGCTTATTATTGTACACACTTTACTTTGACAGCGGGGCACTTCCTGCTTATTATTGCACCAATGTTACATTGATACTGAAGCGTCCTTTACTATATAGTTATTAACAATTTCTTTTTTAAAGGCAATGCTGGGTACACTTGTGTGGGTGTATTGATACTTCAGTGGGTGTCTTGACACTTGAGTGGGTGTCTTGACACTTGTGTGCGTGTCTCTATAGCCGTGTTTACACGGGCAATTGTAAAGCGATTTAGGCAAATCGATTTATATGAAGTGATGTAGTGGCGCGTTTACACGAGCGAGTTTGAAAGTGTGTCGGCGACCGGGGACCAGCAGCCTTAGTGGGGAGTCTGTAGCCGGCGAGTACTGCTATTTGTTTAGTTTACATACGTCGATTCACAATATGAATAACGACACCAATGTAGCGGCTACGTTAATATCGCTTGGAATTTAGGGTTAATTTAATTAAATTTCATTATTTGAGTATGTAATTCTGTTAAATATGATCGCATTCAATAGATTTCAGCCTAATCGGTCCCTAACACTGCTGGGCACCAGCGATTAGTTACAGCTGAGCCTGTAGCCGGCGAGCACCACACTTTTACACTATCGCTGCCCGGGAACCAGCTGAATAGCTTCATATAAACCACCTCGCGAGGTGGTTTACATGTACCGATTTATATGAATCGATTCAGCCCTAAAACGCCTCAGAGTCGCGTTTACACGACAAATGTGAATCGATCTAGGCAAGTCGTTTTATATAAGGCGTTTTAAATCGCCCGTGTAAACAGGGCTTAATACTAATAAGGCTCAAACTACATCTCATCTGCCTCAAAACTAACTTCTGTAATCCTGTTCACACAACTACAATAACTAACACAAACCAGACAGGGTGACCTCACAGGACCTTACAATGCCCACTGGGCAGGAGGTCGTGGGTTCGATCTCCAACTACGTCAAAACAAAAGGCTTACAAAATTGGTTTCTCCATTGCCTGGTGCTCAGCATCGCTAGAATAGAGCAAGAACTGGTTCGTTCAATGTCAGAATAATGTGACTTAGTGGGATATTGCATCAAGGTTCTGGTGGCACGGTATCACAATGGGACAGCACTATAATGCTACAGGAAGTGCGCCTCGTCACACATTTCTATCTGCCTTGATGTGTGACGTTAGGTGTTAAAACCCCAATCAATCAATCAACCAATAAGTGACTTTTCACTGTTTGATTCTACACAGGTGAGGGGTAAACTGATTGGAGCGCTTGGCAAATGCAGCGGCAAACTAGGGAACTTCGACCAAGTAGGCACCATAGTAGGAGTCATGGGCAAGGTGACAGCAGTCAAGGACGAGGTGTCAACTGACAGCAAGGTAAGTCTTGCCAATTTGACACTGCAACATTCATATTAAACTCCCCACTGTGCAATAAACATAAGGCATTATTCATCAGTATCAGATAGTATGCACAAGTTTGTGTTGAGCCGTACTCGTGTAAAATTCTACGGGTTTATGGGAGCTTTGGAAATCTATGTATTATTATTAATGTAATATAGTAATGACGTCATGGGTGGGATTCCATTGTCACATGACCTAATATGGTTTCTCATATGACCAAAAATGGTTTGCCACAGAGTGGGGAGCACCAGCAAACCCCTTTAGGTTGCACTTGTAAACTATCCATTGTGGCCCTCTCTCTCCACATGTTCAGTTACACAAACTGAAGAGATGTGCTTGGAGAGCATTTGTCTGAGTACAGTTCCAGTCTCAGTGGTCTATCTCGGTGTAGCAGGAAATCGCCAATCCCTGGAGATTGCACATCCCTGGTTTTGCGATTTCCTAGGAAATCACAACCCCCCCCCCCCTGGAAATCGCAAACCCCCCATGCTTTGTGCATTTATCACCCCAAGCATGGCAGCTATATGTTTGATTTTGAACTTCTACGAGATCTGTGGGGATAAAATGGATTCAAGGAGGATCAAGTTGGATTAATCCTAATGAAAACATCCTTGAGATAGTTCAGTTCGGACCGCACATGCACTGAAAATGGTAGCCTGGTCCCCTGGCCTTTATTCACATCAGCTTCATGTAGGATAATGATACAGATAGTTGTACTGGCTTTTCTTAATGATATAGTCTAGCATCTTTGACAAAAATTGACCTGTTCCCCTATCCTTCTTGTGAGTGATTGCAGTGAATATGGATGCCCCTTGCTGTGACAGGCATGAAATTAAAAATAATGAATTAATCTATCTTGTGAGGGATCCCCCTTATATAAAAATAAATGTGGCTTAATCATGCTTACATAAATACAATTTTTTACAATAGACCAGTTCATAATTCAAGCATCACAGTGCATTGTTTGAATTTAAAAGGCAAAACAAACCTGCACAAAGCATATGTGCTACCTTTAAGACTGCCTAACATGGGGGGTTTGCGGTGTTCAGGAGGGATATGTGATTTCGACGGAGATCGCAAACCCCCCATGCCCATATATGGTATGGGGGTTTGCAATTTCCTAGGAAATCAAAAGTGGGGGTTTGCGATTTACAGAGTTTGCGATTTCCTGCTACACCAGGTCCATTTAATGTTGCATCTTTTCGCTTCTGATATTTCCAAGGTTAACTCTTTAAAATGAGAGTTTGCTGCGAACCAATGTAAAGTAGATTATAAAAATCAGCCCAATCCCTTGGTTGGAAACTTAATGCCATCATATTATGCCATTTCGATCATCTGTTGGTGTAGGAACCAGTGGTCCACAACTGGTTCATCAAGGGCTATGGCATGTGCTGTCCTGTCTGTGGGAAAGTGCATATTTAGTATAAAGACCCCTTGCTGCTTATCGGAAAGAGTAGCCTATGTGTCGGCAGCAGATTTCCGCCAAAGAAATATGTCAGAATGACCATCTGTTTGACGTCCAATAGCCGATGATGAAAATCAATGTGCTCTAGAGGCGTCGTTAAACAAAGCAAGCTTTTACTGTTGGTGTAGGTGACTGCTGCTGGAGCCCTGGGCAACTCCGGGACGGCGTGCAAGGAGACAGCAGGGGAGATACCGGTGAACAAAGTGACAGGCATGGCCGGAGGTAAGCACTGCCAGGTCATGGTCTAGTTTTCAATTATAAATCATATGTGGTTTTAGTATGAGAATATACACACAGGGTCTGTACGGGGCCTGGAAAGTCTTGAAAGGTCTTGAACTTCATTTGCCCTATTTCTAGGCCTTGAAAAACCTTGAAGTTAACCTATTTTGGGTAATTAGCCTTGAAAAGCCTTGAATTCGATTAAACTATCCCCACACGTCGTCCTACCGGAAGTAACGTATGTCGTCCCACCGGAAGTGGCGCACGTCGTCCTACCGGAAGTGGCGCACGTCGTCCTACCGGAAGTGGGACACGTGGTCATACCGGAAGTGGCACCATCTACTACTATAACCCACCAATTCCCTCAATCGGCTGTGTTGGCCTTGTTTGCAGGCTTGGTCGGTTGTGTGGGCAACGTCCTCCCTTTCCCCGAACCGGACCCCGAAGCCGAGGCGGAGACGACCTCGGAGCCGCAGATCGTCGTCACGACGACCTCGGCGACGCACGTGGAGGGCGAGGGGCGCGTGGTGCAGACTGTGCGCGTCGTGACGACGCCGACGTCTCGTACCGTCACGACGTCGGGCCCGGACGGTGAGAGCGTCACGACCACCCCGGTCCCACCCACCTTCACGCCGTCAACAACACCAGCCGTGCTCGGCAACCTCACTGTCAGCGTGCCGGGTGTGGGAGAGGTGACACTGTCAGAGGACGGCTGGACCACCACCGCGCCGCTACCCGCCACCACCACCACCACCACCCCCACCACCACCACCACCACCACGGCACCCACCACCACCACCATGGAGCCAACCACCACCACTCCGTTCCACCCGACCACCCCGCGAGTCACGACGACCGCCTCAGGTACTCACTGTCAGTGTCACTGTCGCTGTCACTGTACGTGTCTATTACTGTCAATGTCACTGTTAGTGTCACTGTTAATGTCACTGTTAATGTCACTGTCATTGTCTGTGTTACTGTCAGTGTCAGTGTCAAAGTCACTGTCAGTGTCACTGTCAGTGTCATTATCAGTGTCACTGTCAATGTCATTGTCAGTGTTACTGTCACTGTCAATGTCAGTGTCAGCGTCACTATCAGTATCAGTGTCAGCATCACTGCCCCGTAACGTATTATGTGTAGCATAAGGTAGCATAATCTGCAATTATGAAATTATAACATTATAACATTTTCATGAACCAAGCCACCTACCTAAGTTTGATCTTACATGTCCACCTTAAGGCCCAGTCACACCTTACCGGACTGGGGAACCGGACACTGTCCGGTGAAATACGCCAATGTCCGGTACATGTCCGGTACCCATCCGGCGGTGTCCGGCACAAGTTTTGAACATGCACAAAACTTCTACCGGACACCGCCGGACTGACGTGTCCGGTTGGTGTCCGGTTCATGTCCGGTACCTATCCATATGTGTCCGGTACCCATCCGTTGGTGTCCGGTTGGTGTCCGGTTCATGTCCGGTACCGATCCGTTACGTGTCCGGTTCTCATCTGGTTCTCGTACGGTACATGTACGGTACATGTACGGTACTTGTACGGTACTTGTCCAGTGGCCCGGCGGCAATTGACCCAATTACGCTCCATTTCGGTACATTTCGATACATTTTGTCACCGGACACCACCGGACTAGAAAATTCTTTGTCCGGTTCATGTCCGTTGCTCAATCCGGTAAGGTGTGACAGGCGCTTTAGCTACTGATGCGCTCAGTAAACAAGCATTGCTGTTTAGAAAGAATATTAAGTCAATGTAACAGAAGCCGTCACTGCAGCAAGTCATACACCCCCATACTGTCCAAGATCAAGTTATTTTGTGATTTCACGATAAATATTTCCAATTATTAGCCATTTCAGATCAAAATGACTTAAGACTAGGATAATGAAGATTATGACAGTCTGTCTGTGTATTGATCTCAGAAAATGGCAGAAAATCAAAACCATTGGACTATACACAGTGATACAACTTTATTTATTTTTTTTTTTTTTTTTGTGATGGGTGTATTTATGCTGCCCATAACGGTTAAGTCTAATGACTTGTTTTCGCCGCTAGACAGTAATAGTCTTGTGACTCCCCTTCTTTTTAACACTTTCAGTTGTCGTGTAGCTAACTACTGCGTGCATTCTTTCTCTGTTTGTAAGCATTCTCCCACATCCCCCAAACCTCTGTGAGTTTGTTTGTTCTACAATCGGATAATTGTTTGGTTACCAATAGTTAATTTCTCTGAATGGCTTCACCGTGCTGTGTTAGTAGTCATTAGGTTTTGGTTTTAAGTTTAAAGTTTACCTTTGTATGTAAAACTTTGCTTGAATTATCAGTGTACTTTCTATTTATTTATTTATCTATCTTTGTTTTTCTTTTTTAATTCATTTTATTTGTTGTTGTCATTAGTCTAGCAGTGCATTTAGCTCTCTTTTGATTAATGTATTTGTTTAAACGAGCCAGTTCGATCTGTCGATGTTGCTTCCACTATTCTCATCACCAGACAGGATGGCTGAAGCGGTAAGAACGCCAGCTGGCTTCTTATGTGGGAGGTCGTGGTTTTGAACCCTGGTTGAGTCAAATCAATGACTTACAAAATTGATTCTTGTCGCTACATAGCCTGCACTTGGCATTAATAGGATAGGGAAAGGACGGGTTAGTTCAATATAAGGATAATGTGATATTGAGTATTGGTGCTGGTGGGATAATGTGACTGAGTGGGATATCGAGTCATGGTACTGGCGGTATAATGTGACTGAGTGTGATACCGGGTCATGGTGCTGGCGGTATAATGGGACTGAGTGGGATATCGGGTCATGGTGCGGCAGGATGGCCTCATAGTGAAGCAGCACTATAAAGTCACCATGAGTGTGGACTGTTACAAGTCGATACCCGTCCTGATATGACCTTAGATGTTGGTTGGTTTTTGGAATTTTACATCCTGGCAACATCTAAGGTCATATGATGTGTACCGATGTGTGACAGTGTGCACTCATGGCGACTTTATAGTGCTGCCCCACTGGGAAATCAGTCCGCTGGCACCATGTCCCGATATCACACTCAATCACATTATCCTGACACCGAGCTAACCAGTCCTTGCCCTATCCTATTAATGCCAAGCGCCAGGCTGGGAAGTGATAAGTATAAATTTGATAAGTCGTTGGTTTGAATCGACTGGGAACCAAACTCCCGATCTCCCGCACGCGAGACCCGCGCTCTACCGATTAGGCCACCGCGCCCGGTTGTTGATAGGATGTAAACTCCAACAAGCAAACAAACAAACCAAACATCTATCCTCTTGATTCACTAATCGCCCGCCAGGTGGAGACGAGATGCCCGGCTTCATGTCGACACTTCCGCCGGGACAGGAAGCGGAACCGACGGAGGAGCCGGTGATCCCTTGCTGCACGCGGACCCCTGAGGCGGGGCTGTGCGAGTGGGTGGAGCCGGCCTGTGACTTCCTGGCGGAGGAGGACCGCAAGAGCAGCGTCTGGTCGAACAACACATGCGACAAGGTGCATCCAGATGACCTGGAGGTGTTCGTCGTCCGCTTCCGCATGTTCAAGGCGATGCAGAAGCGCATCATGTTCTCAAAGGTAGGACTGCGCCACGAGGAAGGCGCGACCCCTCACCAGGGGAATGCGGGGGGCACATAGGGGGCATGGGTGCGGCACACAAGGGGCACCCAGGGACACACGAGGGAACACAGGAGCATGTGAGGGAACAAGCGGGCACGTGGGCGGCACACTCAGGCACACAGCGCGCACAGGGGCACACCGAGGCACATCACTGGGTGGCAGTAGCCGAGGTTGTCGCGAATGATGTCACACACAAGGGTGGATATTTAACGCAGCATTTTCAAAACCAAAACAATTATCTAGATTTGATCCTATATATCTAACTTAGATCCTGGTGCACTTATTTAAGTGCTTGTTGCCACATAGAAGGGAATACTGAGACAATCGAATAGAATCAGTTACTGCAGAAGCCTATGGTGTCAGAGTTTTGGCAAGCTTGTTAAAATTAATTTTGCATGGTTGAACCCTAAGTCACGTGTCCCCTTTTGCCCGCTAGCGGTTTCTACTGACAAACTCTCTTGTTCCTGCACAGCGCAAGTCCACCACGACGAATGCCCTGAAAGCTGTCGACTCAGTCGGCAACGTCCTGCTGGAGAAGTCGGGCGACGACACCAACATCAGCATCTCAACGCCCAGCATGAAGGTCGAGCTGGGAAAAGTCGATGGATCTGCGAACGGTGAGTGGCGGTTCGAAGTATTTTAGCAGGGTCCTTGACAACTTGCAAAGTCCTGGAATTTGATAATTCGGGATTCCAGCCATGAAAAGTCCTGGAATTTCTTCTTTTTTTTTTTTTTCTTGAAGATTTATACTGCCGATCATAGATAAGTCTGAATAGACTTGTTTTCACCATTAGACAGTTTGGCGATAGAAAGCTCGAGCCTACACTTTTACCGACCCAAGGGATTTTTAACCTCCCACACCACATAGACATGGTATGAGAGCAACTGGCCTTTGATGACGCTGTAAGTTATACACAGCGGTGGAAATCCAAATTGGCAGAGGTGGGGGCACGGGGAATCGAACCACTGACCTTCAGATTAGGAGTCTGACCAGAAAAAAGTCAGACACTAACCACTCAGCCACAGAGAACACCACATTTGTTTTAAAGATCCATGAAAATCATGGAAAATGGAAAATCATGACTACATTTTGTTAAAGCTCATTCGCTGACGTGTCCAAACTTTCGTCAGTGATGTTTTGTATTTAAAATGATTTTTGTGAGTTTGTTATCCTGCCTCTTGATTTTTATTTTAGACTATACATACATTTGTTGTTTTTTTCATGCTTATTTACACTTCACATCTTACACAGTGAATCAATTATGAATACGGCCATGTTTCGGGGTACTTTTCTTTAATCAATGTTTGAAAACCATCCTGGAATTTTGCCCTGAAAGGTCCTGGTAAGTCCTGAAATTTATTTTTGTTGGTACATTAGTTGTTTAAGCAGGGGAAATTTCAGTTGCAGACGAATGGTCTTCCTCATTCCACTGCTCCTTGCCCTATCCTAGTAATGCCGGGAGTCTGGCTAGGAAGTGACAAGTATAAATTTTTACGTCATTGGTTTGACTCGACCAGGATTCGAACCCACGATCTACCACCACGGGAGACAGACGCTCGAACTCATTCGGCCATCCCGTTTGATATGTCAAAATGAGTATGAATCCTGTCTAGACAGGGATCCCATTTCTCAGAGAAATCTCTGATTTAAGCGAAAACTGAGTTTCCAAATCAGCAGGAAAAGAAATCCTATCTGCGAAAAAAATATAAATCTTGTAATTATTTGTTAGTCTTAAAGTCTTAAAACAGTTGTAATTTCAAGGTTTTGGGGGGGTGGTAATGGCCCCGGACCCCCTAGTTTTTCAGGGAGTTTTTATTTTCTCACTGGGAAATGGTATGCAGGTATTGCAATACCTCAGGGAGTTTGACGCCCCTGCCCTGCAAAGTTGTAAACCACTGCCTTGTGATACAGGTTCTTGACAGAACCGAAGGCTAAGGGAGCAAACCCTAAACAGAAAACCATGTCACTGTGGCAGCATCAAGGGCGGTTGATGTATGGAACTCCCAACATCTCCCGACCAGCCACTGCAGGGACAAATAGTTTTGCGCCTGTCTTGACATGTTCTTGCCGGTGTGAAACCTCTATTTGCTCCCCGAGAGAGTGCCGCTGGTAACTTGCAAAAGCCAGCAGCACTTCAACACTTTTGCAGGCAGCTTTCATGAAATGAAATGGAGAGCGGCAGTCAAGTAATGAAAGCAGTCTTTGTCGCATTACGACCGACAGCATGATGATGATGATGGGGCCTGTGCTAGATTAAACGTATAACTGTTTGCGGTCATCAAAAGTTTTCACAATTTTCACATTCGTACGAAGAGTACTACTTATCCAGACGTCTCCCTCTGGCGCATACGCAAAGTAGCACACATCAGCGTTATATCAGAGAACACAGTCGTGGTTCATGTAATATCAACATTTGTTAAAACCTACAAGTCGTACATGACTGGCACGCCCCTCCTCCCATCATGCAATTTGTGCGACTGTGAAAATATTGAACACTTTGGATGAACCTTATTGATGACCCCTTCAGCAGCCTGCTCATCTCGTATCCATGGTAACTTGATCAGCCAGGTGGCAGCGCCCTAAGGGGGCTGGGTGTGTAGGTCCATGCGTTATGTGGTGTGTATGGTCCATGTGTTATGTGGTGTGTATGGTCCATGTGTTATGTGGTGTGTATGGTCCATGCGTTATGTAGTGTGTATGGTCCATGCCTTATGTGGTGTGTAGGTCCATGCGTTATTTGGTGTGCAGGTCCATGTGTTATGTGGGGTGTATGGTCCATGCGTTATGTAGTGTGTATGGTCCATGTGTTATGTGGTGTGTATGGTCCATGTGTTATGTGGGGTTGTATGGTCCATGCGTTATGTTGTGTGTATGGTCCATGTGTTATGTGGTGTGTAGGTCCATGTGTTATGTGGGGTGTATGGTCCATGCGTTATGTAGTGTGTATGGTCCATGCCTTATGTGGTGTGTAGGTCCATGTGTTATGTGGTGTGTAGGTCCATGTGTTATGTGGGGTGTATGGTCCATGCGTTATGTAGTGTGTATGGTCCATGCCTTATGTGGTGTGTATGTCCATGTGTTATATGGTGTGTAGGTCCATGTGTTATGTGGGGTGTATGGTCCATGTGTTATGTAGTGTGTATGGTCCATGCCTTATGTGGTGTGTAGGTCCATGTGTTATGTGGTGTGTATGGTCCATGCGTTATGTAGTGTGTATGGTCCATGCCTTATGTGGTGTGTAGGTCCATGTGTTATGTGGTGTGGAGGTCCATGCATTATGTGGTGTGTATGGTCCATGTGTTATGTGGTGTGTAGGTCCATGCATTATGTGGTGTGCAGGTCCATGTGTTATGTGATGTGTATGGTCCATGTGTTATGTGGTGTGTATGGTCCATGCGTTATATGATGTGTATGGTCCATGTGTTATGTGGTGTGTATGGTCCATGTGTTATGTGGTGTGTATGGTCCATGCGTTATGTGGTGTGTATGGTTCATGCGTTATGTGGTGTGTAGGTCCATGCGTTATGTGGTGTGTATGGTTCATGCATTATGTGGTGTGTATGGTCCATGCATTATGTGGTGTGTCAGTCCATGGGCTATGTGGTGTGTATGGTCTATGCATTATGTGGTGTGTAGGTCCATGTGTTATGTGGTGTGTAGGTCCATGTGTTATGTGGTGTGTAGGTCCATGCGTTATGTGGTGTGTATGGTCCATGTGTTATGTGGTGTGTATGGTCCATGCGTTATGTGGTGTGTATGGTCCATGTTATGTGGTGTGTATGGTCCATGTGTTATGTGGTGTGTAGGTCCATGCGTTATGTGGTGTGTATGGTCCATGTGTTATGTGGGGTGTATGGTCCATGCGTTATGTAGTGTGTATGGTCCATGCCTTATGTGGTGTGTAGGTCCATGTGTTATGTGGTGTGGAGGTCCATGCGTTATGTGGTGTGTATGGTCCATGTGTTATGTGGTGTGTATGGTCCAGCTTTGCAGTGCATTCATTACTAGGTTGGTTTTTGGAGTTTTACGCATTACTAGGATAGGGCAAGGACTAGTTAGCTTAGTGTCAGGATAATGTGAATGAGTGGGATATCGGGTCATGCTGCCGGCAGCCTGATTTCCCAGTGGGGCAGCACTATAAAGTCGCCATGAGTGTGCACTGTCACAAGTCGGTACCCGTCCTGATATGACCCTTGATGTTGCTAGGATGTAAAACAACAACAAACAAACTAGCGTATGTGAAACAAACGATTAAATCTAATAGACGAAAGTAAATAAAGCACAGGATATACTCTGTCTCAAACACTACCGCCCCATTCTCATACACCATCTCGTTGCTGACAATTATCACCACAGACCTGTGTAAATAACTCAACCAAGCATAACTGGTAGACCAGCGCTTCGGTGCTAACAAGTGATGTATTCTGATGACTAAAATAATTACCAAAATCTTGGTTTTAGTGTTATTTATTAGTATTAGAAGATAAGATAGTCAATTCCAAGTATGCATACACAATCTTGGTTTTAGTATTAGAAGATGAGTTAGAGCGTCCATCTCCCATGTTGGTAGATCATGGGTTCGAATCCTGGTCGAGTCAAACCAATGACTTAAAAATTGATACTTGTTGCTTCCTAGCCAGACGCTCGGCATTATTTGGATAGGGCAAGGAACAGTGGAATGAGGAAGACCAGTCGTCTGCGACTGAAATTTCCCTTGCCTAATCAACTAATGTACCAACAAAAAAAAAAAGATAGAATGCCTCAATTCCAAATACGCATGTTTATGCTTGTTGTTTTTGTAACGGTGTACTAATGCTGCTCATAACGGTTAAGTATAATGACTTGTTTCCACCGCTAGACATTAAAACTCTCGTGGTTCTCCTTGTTTTGTCACTTTCAGCTGTTGTGTAGCTAGCTATCTACTGCATGCATTACACACAGTATCGATTCGCTAATTCACCGTTGTGCCCCCTACACTTGCAGCTAGTTCCGGCGGCAACAGCTTCATGGGGTCTGCGCTAAACGGGACAACCGGAAGTATCGGGTCGATGGTCAGTAGCTAGGCAACGCTTCTAAAACATTCTAATTGTCAAATATTGACTTATTAAAGCTGCATAGTCCGATCAAGCATTACTTTTTCAAAACCAAAACAATTATCTAGATTTGATTTGCCATATCTGTGATGGTCCACGGTCTTCCACACTGCCACACACTCACGGAAGAATGCCAAGATTGAGTAATAGTACGCTTCAACTGGTTTATTACAAAACCTATCCGCTCTCTACGGCGTCAACAGTCAACTGACCCACCCCCTAACTCACCAGGTCCCACGTTGCCTCTATAGGTGGGTGGGGTGTGTGCTAGCCACACGCAGTAGAGGGCAGCCCAGTCGGGGCTCTGCCCGGTGGCTATCGTGCTGCCACCTAGTGCAGTTCAGTGTAACTGTGTAGATGTGCAGCATAGTATCTGCCTCCACCGCGTGGTAGTGGAGTTCATGTACAGACTACTAAATATGTAACTTCGATACTGATGCACTTATTAAGCATTTGTCGCCACATAGAAGGGAATACTGAACCAATCCAATAGAACATGTTACTGCTAAAGCCTATAGTGTCAGAGTTTTGATGTACTTGCCAAAACTAATTTGACATGTTTACACTTCAAATATCCCAAAAGTTAGCCAAGTAAAATAAAAGTAACTTCAGACTAAAGAAACATAGAATGTAATAATCAATTCAATATATTTATCTCAGAAAAATGACACAAACTCAAAAGCATCGGACTATGCAACTTTAATTTGACTTGAAATATATCTATTTTTAGCTCATGGCAGAAATACAGCCACACTGAGCAGCTGCTAAGCATATATTATTTGAGATGCTGGCAGACATGTTGATATTCGAAACTAAGCCAAGAGCGGAGGTTGTAACTGCGCGTTCAGTGATGTGGAACGGTGAGAGGCGGAGTCAGTGGTCATCCTTCAATGGATGCTAGTTTCGTACTTAAAAGGGAGGCACATCTGACTGACTCTGTTCACATAGCCATAATATATTATCAGGGTCTGTACGGGGCATGGAAAGCCTTGAAAAGTCTTGAACTTCATTTGCCCCATTTTTTTTTTTTTTTTTTTTTGGTAAAGTATTTATTCATCTGAACATGACATTTGTCAGCGCCGGGGCACTGGTCTTCCGGCCATCTTACTATTAGAATAAGTTTGATCAGTGCTGTATTAGTTACAGCACCGATCCTGTAGAATTAAGTGAGTGGCTCCTGCTGTATAATGTACAGCAACAGTCACTGTAGTTCATGCAAAAATGAGGAGCAGCACCGAGTAGAAGGTGTATACTCGGGGCAACTCAAATAATCGTTGTGGGTTACATTTTTTCTCTTATAAAACAAGTTAAGTTCAGAGTTGACAAGACATTTTGTCTGTCTTATATAATTTTCGATGTGTTTAAACAGATTGATAGTTGTATAGGATGTTCGGTGTGTTGATGGTTTGTTCATGATGGTTAAGGGTGGTGGCAGGGGAGGGGGGGCCTTGAAGATCCTTACAATTCTGGAAAATGAAAAAATTATGATGATATTATTTTAAATCCTATTTTCTCCAATGTACCCCAACTTCAATCAGTGATGTTTTGTATTTACAATGATTTTTGTGGGTTTGTTATCCTGCCTCTTAAATTTTATATGAAAAGTCTACTTGCGTTCAATGTTTTGTTTTATGCTTATTTACACTTCACATCTTACACGGTGAATCAAGTATGAAGACAGCTGTAGTTGAGTGTAATTTAATAAACATCTTTAAAACGTCCTGTGATTTTGCACTGTAAAATCTTTGAAAATCCTGGAATGTCCTGGAATTTGAAGTTAAAATCGATATGAACCCTAATATCGAAATTGGGTATGCAGGATCAAATCGAGATAACAAGTTTTGCTTTTCTAAAGCCCCATTAAACAATGTTATCTAACTCCGGGGTTAATATTGGTTGTTGTTCAAGTGTTTTTATTCCTCTGAATAACATGTTGTCAGTGCTAATGCACTGGTCTTCCAGCCCTAATGACAATTGCCTCTACACAGTAAACAAATCTACAACAATATAGATAGGCAATTACAGGGAAATAAGCAAAACATTGTCACATGAATGACAGGTAAAGAACAAGATAAGAGAAAAAGGAAACATACGGGGAGGTAACTATGTTAGACTAGTATGGTAAGCGTGTCTGCTGCCACTATCTCTATCTCCGCGATTTTGCGGATTTCCCCGATTGTTGATATTCACTAATTTAATAATTAACGCTCACAAATTGTCAATATATTTGATATATAGATATATATATATAGCGATTGATTAGTTCAAGTCCTGTTCTTATATGATCTTAGATGTTACTAGAACATAAAACCGAGACGAGAAAGTTAGGCATAGGCGATAATAGTATTAATACAGTCACAACAAAGACGGGTGAAACCTGACTTCCGGCATTTTTGCCGTGATTCCCTGACTGTGCTAATCCTATGGGCGGAAATCCGCATTTTCGCGGAACTTCACCATTGGCGCCAAGATCTCGCTTGACTTGATTTCCGCGACTTTTGTTGGAGACCACTTTCATCCCTGCTAGTTGTGTGAGTGTTTTTTTTGCCTTTGTTTATTTATCTTGCATCTGTCCAGTCAATCAAGTCTCCAAACCCGTTCACGTACAGCGACACGGCGAGTGACATTAAGTCTGACGTCAAGTCGCTGTCATTCACGGACGAGAACGGAACCGCCATTGTGGTCGAGGACTCCGCCGAACCCATCGACATTTGGATCGAAGGTAGGTGCACTGTCACTGTCACTGTCACTGTCACGGTGACTGACACTGTCACTGTCACTGACACTGCCACTGTCACTGCCACTGTCACTGTCATGGTGACGTACACTGATGCTGTCACTGACACTGTCACTGACATTGTCACTGATGCTGTCACTGTCACTGACACTGTCACTGATGCTATAACTGACACTGTCACTGTCACTGCAATTGACATTGTCACTGACACTGTCACTGACACTGTCACTGACACTGTCACTGATGCTGTCACATACACTGTCACTGTCACTGAAACTCACTGACGCTGTCACTGACACTGTCAACTTTCCGGCTTCTAATTCTTCTTATTCTTCTCTTCACGTCAAGTGACCAGACGGGATGGCCGAATGAGTTAGAGTGTCCGTCTCACGTGTTGGTAGACCATGGGATCGTGGGTTAGAACCCTGGTCGAGTCAAACCAATGACTTAAAAATTTATACTTGTCGCTTCCTAGCCATGCGCTTGGCATTATTCAAAATTTATACTTGTCGCTTCCTAGCCATGCGCTCGGCATTATTAGGATAGGACAAGGACTGGTTGGCTCAGTGTCAGGATAATGTGACTGAGTGGGATATCAGGTCATTGTACTGGCTGCCTAGTCTCCCAGTGGGGTAGCACTATAAAGTTGCCATGAGTGTGCACTGTCACAAGTCGGTACCCATCCTGATATTACCTTAGATTTTATTAGGACGTAAAACAACAACAAAAAACAAACAAAAACTTCACGTCAAGTAAAATAAATTGCAACACCAATTACCAAAGTATAACCTCCACCATGTAATACCTGACTGAACTAATAAAGCCTATACTAACCACAAAGCTATAGTTGACCAAGACAATTTAAATAAATCATCCCAACTATTATCTACATAATCCCAAAATCATCTTTTAAATGGTTTGCGCCCATAAATCGGTTTAATGCTTACTATTACATACATACAGGCAATGCACTTACGTATAAACACACATGGTGGGTTCAACAACTGTACAACTTGTAGCTTGTAGGCTATAGGATCCATGTCGTGACAACCAGTGTCATAGGGTGTCGGGGGGGGGGTGATGAAATTGGAAAATATTACACCTAGAGCAGGATTCGATCCCCTACCTCTTGCATTTTGAGCCTGTGTGCTAACCATTACACCACCTAGTCTCCCTGATGCAATGAACATATCCATGTCTACCTGTCCATGTGGCTCCTTGCCTCAAAGATCAGCGCAGACTACTACAATTACAATCAAACACACAAAGACCTAGAAGTCACCCAGTCTGTTATTCAACAGCTGCAAAGTGGCATCAGCAAACTTGTACAGGATGCGGCGTTCCCTTTGCAGGCAGCCCTGACAAAGTGCCGCCCGCCAAGCTTTCCCTCATCTCATCGACCAAGACGAGCAGCAAGATGAACTTCCACAACATCGGGGTCACCTCGAACGACTCGTCCATTCACGTCATCATCCGCCCCGCCAACCCAGATGACGAGTTCGAGGTCTACATCAAGTACACCGTAAGTGTGTTCAGTGTCTGACAGAACTATGTCAAGTACACAGTAAGTCTGTTCAGTGTCTGACAGAACTATGTTAAGTACACAGTAATTCTGTTCAGTGTCTGACAGAACTATGTTAAGTACAGAGTAAGTGTGTTCAGTGCCTGACAGAACTACATCAAGTACAAAGTAAGTCTGTTCTGTGTCTGACAGAACTATGTCAAGTACACAGTAAGTGTGTTCCATGTCTGACAGAGCTACATCAAGTACACAGTATGTGTGTTCAGTGTCTGACAGAACTACATCAAGTACAAAGTATGTCTGTTCAGTGTGTGATAGAACTATGTCAAGTACACAGTAAGTCTGTTCTGTGTATGACAGAACTGCATCAAGTACACAGTAAGTGTGTTCAGTGTCTGACAGAACTACATCAAGTACAAAGTATGTCTGTTCAGTGTGTGATAGAACTACGTCAAGTACACAGGAAGTGTCTTCTGTGTCTGACAGACCTATGTCAAGTACACAGTAAGTGTGTTCTGTGTCTGACAGACCTATGTCAAGTAGACAGTAAGTGTGTTCTGTGTCTGACAGAACTATGTCAAGTACATGGTAAGTGTGGTCTGTGTCTGACAACTACATCAAGTACATGGTAAGTCTGTTCTGTGTCAGACAACTACATGAAGTACACTAAGTCTGTTCTGTGTCTGACAATCACATCAAGTACACAGTAAGTCTGTATTCAGTGTCTGACAGAACTACATAAAGTACACAGTAAGTCTGTAGTCACTGTCTGATAGAACTACGTCATGTACACAGTATGTGTGTTCAGTGTCTGACAGATCTATGTCAAGTACATGGTAAGTATGTTCAGTGTCTGACAGAACTAATAGAACCTGTTTCTGCAGAAACCTATGGTGTCAGAATGTTGGCGTATTTGCCAAAGTTAATTCTGCATGCCTACACTTCAAATATCTCAAAAGTTAGCCATTTAAAATAAAAGTTACTTCAAAATAAAGTAAGGTAGATTATAACGATCAACCTAATATGTTTATCTCAGAAAATTAACAGAAACTCAAAACTATCAGACTATGCAACTTTAATCAACTAATGTGCAAAAGGAAACTATAAAAAAACTATGGAAGGAAGGTCAAGGCCACGTCCTGAAAGTTGCATGGTCCGATGAAACATTTTTGTTTTCAAAACCAAAGCACTTTCCTACATTTGATTATATATATCCAACTTAGATACTGGTGCATTAGCTAAGGTTTTGGGACAGCATGGACAGAATAATCGGTGGATTTATGACCCCATCTCATTGGATATCTAAATTGAGACAGCCATTAAGGAGGGACACCATTAACCAAGTAGGTCAAACTCATGGCCTCATTAGCATTGTCCTCATTCAAACCATTATATTTGAATTACCTCATTCCACAGTAGGTGGTCATCACGAGATATCAATAGCGAGAAGAGTTTTGGAAACTTCCCAAAATTATTTTGGGTTCTTCAGCTCAAATTTCTCCAAAATTATCAAGTTTTCATCAAAATTACCCCGGACTAATGATTAGTAGATCATAATGATCAATTTGATATATTTATCTAAAAAATAAGGTAAAAATCCAAAAGCCATTGGATTATGCAACTTTAGGCAAACATCTTGTTTAAATAAATAAATGTCCAATTACCAAACCAAAGTGCACCCACCAACACGCCACCATCACTCCCCCCCCCCCCCCCCCAGGACTTCCCGAACGAGACGTACTACGACGACAAGGGCTTCATCCCAAACCTCGACATGGAGTCGTGGCCGATCGAGGACGCCGACGATGCCGATGACCTGCGACACACCTTCTTCCCCAACACCGACATGACGGCCCTCAACGGTTCCTACAAGATCGGGGTCAAGCTCATCAGTAAGTGCTGTGACGTCATCAGAGACACCGACTTTTCCTCTTTGAAGATGCACATTTCGATGAAAGCAAAATATATCTTTTAATATATTTTGTTGTTTTTTTTGGTATGTGTAAAATCAAAACATCTAGCGTATATGCTCGATTAAAAGTTGATCTCATTTAAGAGTGAACCTTCGTTTTTTTTGTTACTAAAACATCAGGAATTTCCTGTAGACTTTGTGTAAAAGTCGAGCCTTGTATTTCATGGATAGCGGGTCAACATTTATGGGTCACGGTATTATCCTGTATGTAGAAATAATACTGTGACAAAGTCTACATGAATTTAAGCGCTGGTAGTTGGGTTATTCTTTTAAACTGGGCACTGTGATATATGCGTAATAGATGTATAGGCATGTGGCTAATGTATGATAATGAGATGCAAACGTTTGGACAAAGGATTATGTAAATGAGATGACGTCATGGAAAGTTTAGCCGGCAGGTTCAGCGAGCCCTGGGGTGTGAATAAAGCATTCAGTATCCAGAAGTCAAAATGTTCAGACGTACTTTCACACGGACCACCTAACTGGTGTCTATGTTACGATGTTGATAATTAATTGATAGCAAGTCAAATAATTTGTTTACCTCTGTGTTTTAAGTATGTTATCAATGCTACATATATGTGATCTATCCCACAAAAGATATAACAAATATACTTGTATCATTTTGTGCTAAAGTGAAAATAAAACTCCACTCAACTCAAACTGATTGCAGAGAGCGTCATTAGCTACAACGCCAAGCCGGGTGCGAAACGCAACTCGACCTACACTTTCCGCGTCTTCCTGTCTGGGTGCCGCTTCTGGGACAAGGAGAACGACACCTGGAGCTCCGGTGGCTGCTGGGTAAATTTACGAACTGGCCTCTTCATCTCAGGGCGGTAGCTAGCGAGGGTGGGGAGAATTACGTAATTACCCCCCCCCCACAAAAAAACCGCCAGTATGTAATGTAGCAGTCACACTACGACGACAAGCAGCGGCGACAGCCCTGCGACACCCACTTCCGGTCTGTCGTCAATTGTCGCTGATTGTCGCGCAGGTGCCGCGCAGGTGCCGCCGCGACACCTCCAGTTTCCCCACTCTTTCTCGACTGTCGCCGAGTTGTCGCGGGGATTTTGGACATGTTGAAAAACTTCGACGACAGCAGACGACAGCCGAGGTTGCGGCACTGTCGCGGCACTGTCGCGGCACTGTCGCGGCACTGTCGCACTGTCGCGGCACTGTCGTCTTGTCGTTAAGCTGTAGTTGCTTCTCTCTCCATGTATGTGTCTCTGTGTCTATGTGTGTGTCTGTGTCTATGTGTGTATATGTGTGTGTGTGTGTCTTTGTCTCTATGTGTGTCTGTGTGTGTGTATCTGTGTGTGTCTCTGTGTGTGTCTGTGTCTATGTGTGTGTCTGTGTCTATGTGTGTGTCTGTGTCTGTGTGTGTGTCTGTGTCTGTGTGTGCCTCACTCTCACTCTCAGTCACACACAGACACACACACACACAGACACACACACAGACACACACATATACACACATAGACACACATAGACACAGACACACATAGACACATACACACAGAGACACCAACACACACGTAGAGACACACACAGAGACACAGAGTCACACACACACAGACACACACACAGACACACACAGAGACAGACACACACACATACACACACATAAACACACATAGACACAGACACACACATAGACACAGACACACAGAGACACAGACACACACAGAGACACACACAGAGACACAGAGTCACACACACTCAGACACAGACACACAGACACTGTCGTCCCGCTGTCGTCCCGTCTGTTGTCCCGATGTCGTCCGGATGTCGTCCGATTGTCGTCCAACTTAGCCCGAATTTGCATAGGTCGTCGGGATTTCACAAAATCCCAGCCGCCGGGCTGTCGTCCCTACCTTGTCGTCGTAGTGTGACTGCTACATAACGACACTGAAATGGCTGGAAATGGCATTTCAGAGCCTCTAGATTAAAACTATTCCCTCAAACCACCCTAGTGCTTCGTGCCTTCGGCACTCGTCCATTCCAAGAATTTATCTGCATTTCCCAAGCAAAAGTTCCTAGCTAGGGCTATGAATTATTGACGCATGAAAGATACCTAATTTTCACTGATTTCCATGAAAAGAATGTCTGGAAATCTACAGAGAGTCAAATATACACTTTTTTTGTTTACTTTAGGACTTTTATCACTGTATAAAACTTTGGCTAAAATAATTCTATAAAATAATATGAAATAGTATATAAAATACTCTTCTGGCTCTGGATGGCGAATGTTTCTGCAGGCAGGAACAGTGAATGACAAGGAGACCTTCTGCCCAGATAGCACACAGCCGTCGGGCCAACGTCGGCCCGACGGCGGCCTCTCCGTCGGCCTCTCCGTCGGCCTCTCCGTCGGGCCAACGGTGGAAATCGTCATCAGGCCGACGTTGTTTTGTCCAACCTCCCGCCGTCGCCTCGACGGCAGCTGCCGCCGTAGGCCCGACGGCGGCTGCCGCCGTAGGCCCGACAGCGGCTGCCGCCGTAGACCCGACACAATATATTTATTCCAAATTAATAGAAAACCTTATGAATTTAATATAATCTTTTTGGTAAAGATGTGTGGGTTAGGGTTAGGGTTAGTGCTTAATTAAATACAGAAAAAGTGAAATATCTCTACAACCACACCACGTAGAAACAAATCGCTTGGTACACATATAGACAACATCGTTACCAAAAAGATTATATTAAATATATAAGGTTAGGGTTCTTGATATCTATTAATTTTGAATAAAAGTAATATTTTGCACCTGTATGTATTGACACTATAGTGACAGTGTCTTCTCGGAAAAAACCAAGATGGCGGTCCTTCGTCAACATTCCGTACGGGTAGTTCAAATCGTATTAACACAAATAATTCCATTAATACATCGTAATAAATTACAAAACTTTTACAAAATAATCTAAACATATTAATAAACAAACCTGTAAAATAATTCCTTAAAATTCCGCCGATTTCTGGAGTTATTTGTTGAAAAAGAACGCTGCTCAACGATCGCGACTCGAGCTGAAAAACATATTTAACGAACTGCGCATCCGCGTATCAACACCGTCGGCCCGACGGTGGTGGGCCGACGGCGGCCCACCACCGTCGGCCCGACGGTGGGCCGACGGTGGCTCGAATGTGGAAAATGAATGCAAACCAGCGGCGGGCTACCGCCGTAGGCCCGACGGTGGCCCGACGGTGGCTCAAAAGTGGAAAGGGATTGAAACCTAACGTCGGAACACCACCGTCGGCCCGACGGTGGCCCGACGGTGACTCAAAAGTGGAAAGGGATTGAACCCTAACGTCGGAACACCACCGTCGGCCCGACGGTGGCCCGACGGTGACTCAAAAGTGGAAAGGGATTGAACCCTAACGTCGGAACACCACCGTCGGCCCGACGGTGGCCCGACGGTGACTCAAAAGTGGAAAGGGATTGAACCCTAACGTCGGAACACCACCGTCAGCCCGACGGTGGCCCGACGATGGAAAGTCGGTGGCGACGGGCCGACCAATAGCCGACGTCGGGCCGACGGCTGTGTGCTATCTGGGTGGTTGCAGCAAATCCATGTGTCTGTCTGTTATCTTTTAATCACCAGCCTTATCAAGGAATAATACAACATGGCTCCTCCCACAGCAAGCTAGGAGCTTCAGATATTTTAGTGCTCTTAAAAATAACAATCAGACTGACTTGTGGACACACATAGATAGAATGATTGAATCAGTACAATTGTTATCTCAAATATAATATAATGTGGCCACCAACTTCTGGTGTTATTCCAAAAGCATAATTTACTACATGAATTATAGACACCATTGACACACCAAATTTAATAAATGTGTAGATATTTTAGAAGGCCAGAGTATCCATCCAGTAACCTGGGCTCTCATTGGGGTGACTCCGACCCCAGCAACACTGATAATGAGGAGAGACGAGGTGGCCATGAATAACAGCAGCGGACAGCCCCCCCCCCCTCACAGTGGAGACTGACTAATAGATATATAATTGTCATGATTTACCTATAAATGCTGAGTATTTACAGACTAGGTAACATCACCATAATTCTTAGAATTTAAAGGGGATCTAAAACATACAAAATATATCTTTCTAATACTTACAGAAGGGAATTATATTATTTCACATTATTTCACACCTCTACTACATTAAACTTATGCTTTTGGAATAACACCGGATGGTATGCAGGTATTGCAGTACCTATCTGCTAAAGTACTTCAGGGAATTTGATGCCCCTGCCTTGCAAAGTTATAAACCACTGCCTTGTGGTATAGGGTTTTGATAGAATCAAAGGCTATGGGAGCAAACCCTAACAGAAAAACCATGCTTCCGTGCAGCATTAAGGGCAGTGATGAATGGAACTCCCAACATCTCCCGGCCATCCACTGCAGCGACAAATAGTTTGCTTCTGTCTTGACGTGTGCTTGCCGGTGTGAAACCTTCATCTGCTCCCTGAGAGAGTGCTAGTAACTTGCAAAAGCCAGCAGCCCTTCAACACTTTGCAAGCAGCTTTTATGAAATGCATAACCGCACGAAATAGCGGTGGTTAAGAAATAAAAGCAGTCTTTGTCGCATTACGACCGACAGCATGAAAAAATAAAAACTACATTAAATAAAACAAGTAAAATATGCTCTCATTACAATAGCTAGATTTAAGGTGCAGATAACATCTCTGGAATTTTGGCCAATATAAACCATTCCTCAGTATGTTTTGATACTGACACGTATACAATCTTATAATACTACAGACCAAGTATATCATAACACCGACCAAATGTATAATAATACACGCCCTAATTTTGACATATTTTTACAACTGGAAAAGCGGAAACTTTTTTTTCAAGATTTTCCCACCACCCTTCCTCCTCTCGGCCATGCTATATCTCTCTATTTACAATTTATGTATTAGAGAGATCTTACTCACACTCTCACCTACTTGGCACCTCTCTGACGCGCGTCTTGTCTTACACAGGTGGGCAACCTGACGACGATCCGCATGACGCAGTGTCAGTGCAACCACCTGACGTCGTTCGGCGGTGACTTCGTCGTGCCCCCGAACACCATCGACTTCTCGACCGTCTTTTCGCTGGCGAACTTCCTGGAGGCGATCCCGGTGTTCGTCACGGTGGGGCTGGTGCTGTTGCTCTACGTGGCCGTGTTAATCTGGGCACGGCGCCAGGACAAGAAAGACCTCATCAAGGTGCGCCACAAGCAGTTCTCAACACTCACAACTCCAGCTAGTTTCTACACAGCTGCTGTACAGTTTCTGCACAGCTGCTGTACAGTGTCTTCACAGCTGCTGTACAGTTTCTGCACAGCTGCTGTACAGTTTCCGCACAGCTGCTTACAGTTTCCGCACAGCTGCTGTACATTTTCTGCACAGCTGCTTACAGTTTCTGTACAGTGTCTGCACAGCTGCTGTACAGTTTCTACACAGCTGCTGTGCAGTTTATGCACAGCTGCTGTACAGTGTCTGCACAGCTGCTGTACAGTTTCTACACATCTGCTGTACAGTTTCTATACAGCTGATGTACAGTTTCAGCACAGCTGCTGTACAGTTTCTACACATCTGATGTACAGTTTCTACACAGCTGATGTACAGTTTCTGCACAGCTGATGTAGTTTCTACACAGCTGCTGTACAGTTTCTACACAGCTGCTGTACAGTTTCTACACATCTGCTGTACAGTTTCTACACAGCTGCTGTACAGTTTCTACACAGCTGCTGTACAGTTTCTACACAGCTGATGTACAGTTTCTACACAGCTGCTGTACAGTTTCTACACAGCTGATGTACAGTTTCTGCACATCTGATGTAGTTTCTACACAGCTGCTGTGCAGTTTCTACACAGCTGCTCTACAGTTTCTGCACAGCTGCTGTACAGTGTCTGCACAGGTGCTGTACAGTTTCTACACAGCTGCTGTACAGTTTCTACACAGCTGCTGTACAGTTTCTATACAGCTGATGTACAGTTTCTGCACAGCTGCTGTACAGTTTCTACACAGCTGATGTACAGTGTCTGCACAGCTGATGTACAGTTTCTACACAGCTGCTGTACAGTTTCTACACAGCTGCTGTACAGTTTCTACACAGCTGCTGTACAGTTTCTACACAGCTGCTGTACAGTTTCTACACAGCTGCTGTACAGTTTCTACACAGCTGCTGTACAGTTTCTACACAACTGATGTACAGTTTCTGCACAGCTGATGTAGTTTCTACACAGCTCCTGTACAGTTTCTGCACAGCTGCTGTACAGTTTCTACACAGCTGTGTACAGTTTCTACACAGCTGCTGTACAGTTTCTAACAGTTACATTCCACAGCTGCTGTACAGTTTTCACAGCTGATGTACAGTGTCTGCACAGCTGATGTACAGTTTCTACACACATGTAGTTCTCACCTGTGTACAGTTTCTCACAGCTGGAGTCTACACAGCTCTGTACAGTTTCTACACAGCTGCTGTACAGTATCTACACAGCTGCTGTACAGTTTCTACACAACTGATGTACAGTTTCTGCACAGCTGATGTAGTTTCTACACAGCTCCTGTACAGTTTCTGCACAGCTGCTGTACAGTTTCTACACATCTGGTGTGGAGAAACTACAGCTGCTGCACTGCTGCTGTACAGTTTCTACACAACTGATGTACAGTTTCTGCACAGCTGATGTAGTTTCTACACAGCTCCTGTACAGTTTCTGCACAGCTGCTGTACAGTTTCTACACATCTGGTGTGGAGAAACTACAGCTGCTGCACTGCTGCTGCGCATCTGTTGCACATCTGCTGTACAACGTTCTCCACAAACTTTCAACGTTCTTTCAACGTTAATGCTAATAACGTTAATTCGTCGTGATTTGAACATTACAGGAGCCCAGCTTTCATATACCCAGGTACGCAGCTGTGTACCATAAGAGAGTACAAATATATTCAAAATAATTATAATATATTATGTTTTATAGCGCTTTATTCCATCTAGTTTTATTCCATCGCCGGAAAAATCTGTATACTGCCTGAAAATCCTTAGCGAAGCCCCCTGCATTCAGTCAAATGTCGTCATTTTGGCGTTGTTTCAACTTTTATTTCCGAAAGTTAAAGTTGCCTAGTTCAGTGATTTTGTGTTTCTGTCATTTCCTGTGATAAATGCATTAGGTTGATCGTCGTAATCTACCCTACTTTAGCTTGAAGTAACTTTTACTATAAATGGCTAACTTTTGAGATATTCGAAGTGCGAACATCCAAAATTAATTTTGCAAGCGCCACAATTCTGACACCAGAGGCTTCTGCAGTAATAGGTTCTATTTAATTGCTTCTCTATTCCCTTCTATGTGGCGACAAATGTTTAATAATTTGGTTTGTTTGTTTGTTTAATGACCCCCCCACCCCGCGTGTTTAATAAGTGCATCAGCATCTAAGTTAGAAGTGTAGAATATAATCTAGATAATTGTTTTGGTTTTGAAAATTTGATATTTTCATCGGACCATGCAACTTTAATAATATCAATTTTTCAACGTTGTTACAACGTTGATGCTCAAACCGTTGAATCGACGTCGCTCCGACGTACTTGTGCCCCCTGGGGGCGGGGTTCGCGCCCTTTTCTCATGCCCTCTCCGTGTGTAGTGGGGCGCGGGCCCACTGGAGGACAACCTGCCGTCCGACACCTACCACTACCAGATCACCGTCAACACGGGCGTCAAGAAGACGGCCAGCACCACATCCCGTGTTTCTTTCATCCTGTCGGGGGACACTAGCGACACGGGTGTTCGGCGCATGAGTGACGGCAAGCGTAAGGTGGGTCAGGCTGGTCCCAGGGCCTGTCCCCGGGCCTGTCTGTATGTAGCATAGTGAATATAGCGTCTCCTTCATCCTGTCGGGGGACACTAGCGACACGGGTATTCGGCGCATGAGTGACGGCAAGCGTAAGGTGGGTCAGGCTGGTCCCTGGGCCTGTCTGTGTGTAGTATAGTGAATATAGCATCTCCTTCATCCTTTCGGGAGACACCAGCGACACGGGTGTACGGCGCATGAGTGACGGCAAGCGTAAGGTGGGTCAGGCTGGTCCCTGGGCCTGTCTGTGTGTAGTATAATGAATATAGCGTCTCCTTCATCCTGTCGGGGGACACCAGCGACACGGATGTACGGCGCATGAGTGATGGCAAGCGTAAGGTGGGTCAGGCTGGTCCCTGGGCCTGTCTGTGTGTAGTATAGTGAATATAGCGTCTCCTTCATCCTTTCGGGAGACACCAGCGACACGGGTGTACGGCGCATGAGTGACGGCAAGCGTAAGGTGGGTCAGGCTGGTCCCCAGGCCTGTCTGTGTGTAGTATAGTGAATATAGCGTCTCCTTCATCCTGTCGGGGGACACCAGCAACATAGGTGTATGGCGCATGAGTGACGGCAAGCGTAAGGTGGGTCAGGCTGGTCCCTGGGCCTGTCTGTGTGTAGTATAGTGAATATAGCTTCTCCTTCATCCTGTCGGGGGACACCAGCGACGCGGATGTACGGCGCATGAGTGAGGGCAAGCGTAAGGTGGGTCAGGCTGGTCCCCGGGCCTGTATGTGTGTAGTATAATGAATATAGCGTCTCCTTCATCCTGTCGGGGGACACCAGCGACACGGATGTACGGCGCATGAGTGACGGCAAGCGTCAGGTGGGTCAGGCTGGTCCCAGGGCCTGTATGTGTGTAGTATAATGAATATAGCGTCTCCTTCATCCTGTTGGGGGACGCCAGCGACACAGATGTATGGCGCATGAGTGACGGCAAGCGTTAGGTGGGTCAGGCTGGTCCCCAGGCCTGTCTGTGTGTAATATAGTGAATATAGCATCTCCTTCATCCTGTCGAGGGACACGGGTGTAGGGCGCATGAGTGGCGGCAAGCATAAGGTGGGTGAGGCTGGTCCCTAGGCCTGTCTGTCTGTTGCATAGTGAATATAGCGTCTCCTTCATCCTGTTGGGGGACATTAGCGACACATGTGTATGGTGCATGAGTGACGGCAAGCATAAGGTGGGTCAGGCTGGTCCCCGGCTGTGTGTATGGTGGAATGAATAAAAGTACAGGTGGGTCCCCGGGCCTGTCTGTCTGTGTGTGTGGTATAGTGAACATAGCACGGGCTGGTCCCCGGGCCTGTCTGTGTGGTGTAGTGTACAAGAGTGTATGTAGCCAGGTCACCCGGCCTGTCAGTCACAGTTTTCGTATTCGATTAACACGATCTGGGCGACTCGGGTCACCCGAGTTGCTAGAATGTCAAATCGAACACCGTGAGCGGAGTTGACAAATACATTTGCTGTGTGCAAAAAGGCCCGACCCCAGTAACCCACGTCTTGGCTGGGGGTGGCTAGGAACGATGACGTCACATTTGCGCTGGTACCATCCTGCAAGATAACAGCTACCAGTACCAGTCCTACATGTTTTTTTGTGGTAATAACCCAGATTAATTAAATGGAAATCTAACTAAACTATGCAATGATAAAATACTTTAAATCCTATTTTGCTGTAGTTATATCGGTTATTTAAACAAACAAAAAGTTGGATTAAGCCCCCATTTGTTCCGCCCCGAGTGTTGAGAAGCGTATTCGATTATTCGACCCGAGTCTGCAGGATGTGCGCATGCGCCAAAAAGTGGCTCATGTGACCCGAGTTGATTAATCGATTACGCCCAGTGTGTGGTGGAGTGACTAATAGGCCGGTCCCCGAGCCTGTCTGTGTGTGGGGTAGTGAATAAGGGTGTAAGCGGGTCCCCGGGCCTGTCTGTGTGTGGGGTAGTGACTAAGAGTATAGGCGGGTCCCCGAGCCTGTCTGTGTGTGGGGTAGTGAATAAGGGTGTAAGCGGGTCCCCGGGCCTGTCTGTGTGTGGGGTAGTGACTAAGAGTATAGGCGGGTCCCCGAGCCTGTCTGTGTGTGGGGTAGTGAATAAGGGTGTAAGCGGGTCCCCGGGCCTGTCTGTGTGTGGGGTAGTGACTAAGAGTATAGGCGGGTCCCCGAGCCTGTCTGTGTGTGGGGTAGTGAATAAGGGTGTAAGCCTGTGTGTGTGGGGTAGTGAATAAGAGTATAGGCGGGTCCCCGAGCCTGTCTGTGTGTGGGGTAGTGAATAAGGGTGTAAGCGGGTCCCCAGGCCTGTCTGTGTGTGGGGTAGTGACTAAGAGTATAGGCCTGTGTGTGTGGGGTAGTGAATAAGAGTATAGGTGGGTCCCCGGGCCTGTCTGTGTGGGGTGCTGAATAAGAGTATAGGTGGGTCCCCGGGTCTGTCTGTGTGTGGGGTAGTGAATAAGGGTGTAAGCGGGTCCCCGGGTCTGTCTGTGGTGCATTGAACGAGCGTTGGCTGGTTCCCGGGCCATGCCTGAATGTAAGGGTTGAACATAGTGCGGGCTGCAACTGTCACGCACCAAGCGGCGGTTGTTGAACAAGCATTTCACTGACTGGTGGCAATGCTGGGAACCTACCGCTGATCGACATCAGAGCGTGACAGAACTAAAAGCTGACAGAGAAATATATTTGAAATTGACCAGTATATTTATTTACCAAGGCTTTTGCTATTTAAAATTATATTCAAACTGTAAATATGAAATAAAAATACCATGATAGAATATGCCTATGGCTATGGCACTGGAAATGGTTTGGTGTCGCAATTTAAAACTAACAGATCCCTGACCATAACACAGGTTATGACCCCCACAATATTTAGTCTCTATATAGTTTTGGTGGTTGCGTCTGCAGGGCTTTCCGAGTGGCTCCATCTACAACTTCGTGCTGTCCGTCGAGCAGTGTCTGGGGCCGCTCACGTTCCTGCGCATCTGGCATGACAACACGGGCAAGGGCAAGAACCGGTCCTGGATGCTTGGTCAGATCCAGATCAACGACCTGCAGACCGGCGAGAAGTAGGTACCAGCCAGCCGGGCGGACCCCGCCCCAAGCCGCCACACTAAGGCTGCATATCCATAGACTGTTCCCTTATACCAGACAGCCGGGCGGACCCCGCCCCGAGCCGCCACACTAAGGCTGCATATCCATAGACTGTTCCCTTATACCAGCCAGCCGGGCGGACCCTGCCCCGAGCCGCCACACTAAGGCTGCATACCCATAGACTGTTCCCTTATACCAGCCAGCCGGGCGGACCCCGCCCCGAGCCACCACACTAAGGCTGCGTATCCATAGACTGTTCCCTTATACCAGCCAGCCGGGCAGACCCCACCCTGAGCCGCCACACTAAGGCTGCATATCCATAGACTGTTCCCTTATACCTGCCAGCCGGGCGGACCCGACCCGAGCCGCCACACTAAGGCTGCGTATCCATAGACTGTTCCCTTGTGGTGTGTTCACTTGTTCCATGTTCGCTTGTGACCTTGTGACGCACCTCACAGACAATGAACCTGTGTTTTGCTTAGTGGCCGTTCCCATAGGTTGGACCCAAGGACCATATAGCCTTGTGCACAACACATGTGACGTAATGACTGGGAGCATAGAGAATGAACAGGTTCATTGTCTGTGTGGCATGTCACAAGGTCACAAGCGAACATGGAACAAGGGAACATGGAACAAGGGTCTTGCGCCGTCTATGGATACATGGCCTAAGATTGCACCTGCGCGGAGCGGAATAAAGCATGCGTTATGCGGAGGCGGAAATAGGAAATGAATTTAGGCACGTTAGCATGATTCTATTTGTTCAGAAGCAGCTGCGGGTTTTTTTATACGGATGCATGTGCAGTAAGCCGAATCGGTCCTTGTAGAGATTGGTGAGGCATCCGAACACTAAATCCCATACAGCAAACCACTTCCATGTATATGGAATCTTAGCTTTAGGCAGTTCAGTGTCAGATGTTATCAATTAGTTAATCACAATGTTCACATTGCCTCCTTGAATATCCACCTCCCTTGTAATAGTGGCAGCCATTGTGCTGTGTGTCAGATTTTGTCGATTAGTCGCCATGAATAATCTTCAATTGGTGGCAGCCATTATGCTGTGTGTCAGCATCAATCAATACGGCTATTCTGAGTTTCGCAATGTCCCCCAGGAAGGACTGAAACTGCAGCCAGCGCGCTGGATGAGCAGCAGCTTCTACGGAGGAAGGTACGGGAGGTGGTGAATACATATCTAAATTAAATATTTGCTAGGACAATTTTACGTTAAGAATCCTCCCAAGTTTTGTCACCAGAAGCCGTGTGGTTTTAAAAGTTAACGTGGGTTTAAAGCTGCGTAGTCCAAGTCAATTTGGGTTTAAAGCTGCATAGTCCAAGTCAACTTGGGTTTAAAGCTGCATAGTCCAAGTCAACATGGGTTTAAAGCTGCATAGTCCAAGTCAACATGGGTTTAAAGCTGCATAGTCCAAGTCAACATGGGTTTAACGCTGCATAGTCCAAGTCAACGTGGGTTTAAAGCTGCATAGTCCAAGTCAACTTGGTTTAAACTGCATAGTCCAAGTCACGTGGGTTTAAAGCTGCATAGTCCAAGTCAACTTGGGTTTAAAGCTGCATAGTCCAAGTCAACTTGGGTTTAAAGCTGCATAGTCCAAGTCAACGTGGGTTTAAAGCTGCATAGTCCAAGTCAACGTGGGTTTAAAGCTGCATAGTCCAAGTCAACGTGGGTTTAAAGCTGCATAGTCCAAGTCAACGTGGGTTTAAAGCTGCATAGTCCAAGTCAACGTGGGTTTAAAGCTGCATAGTCCAAGTCAACTTGGGTTTAAAGCTGCATAGTCCAAGTCAACGTGGGTTTAAAGCTGCATAGTCCAAGTCAACGTGGGTTTAAAGCTGTATAGTCCAAGTCAACGTGGGTTTAAAGCTGCATAGTCCAAGTCAACGTGGGTTTAAAGCTGCATAGTCCAAGTCAACGTGGGTTTAAAGCTGCATAGTCCAAGTCAACGTGGGTTTAAAGCTGCATAGTCCAAGTCAACGTGGGTTTAAAGCTGCATAGTCCAAGTCAACATGGGTTTAAAGCTGCATAGTCCAAGTCAATGTCGGTTTAAAGCTGCATAGTCCAAGTCAACTGGGTTTAAAGCTGCATAGTCCAAGTCAACGTGGGTTTAAAGCGCTAGTCCAAGTCAACGTGGTTTAAAGCTGCATAGTCCAAGTCAACGTGGGTTTAAAGCTGCATAGTCCAAGTCAACGTGGGTTTAAAGCTGCATAGTCCAAGTCAACGTGGGTTTAAAGCTGCATAGTCCAAGTCAACTTGGGTTTAAAGCTGCATAGTCCAAGTCAACGTGGGTTAAAGCTGCATAGTCCAAGTCAACGTGGGTTTAAAGCTGCATAGTCCAAGTCAACTGGGTTTAAAGCTGCATAGTCCAAGTCAACTTGGGTTTAAAGCTGCATAGTCCAAGAACGTGGGTTTAAAGCTGCATAGTCCAAGTCAACGTGGGTTTAAAGCTGCATAGTCCAAGTCAACATGGTTAAAGCTGCATAGTCCAAGTCAACGTGGGTTTAAAGCTGCATAGTCCAAGTCAACATGGGTTTAAAGCTGCATAGTCCAAGTCAACGTGGGTTTAAAGCTGCATAGTCCAAGTCAACGTGGGTTTAAAGCTGCATAGTCCAAGTCAACGTGGGTTTAAAGCTGCATAGTCCAAGTCAACGTGGGTTTAAAGCTGCATAGTCCAAGTCAACGTGGGTTTAAAGCTGCATAGTCCAAGTCAACGTGGGTTTAAAGCTGCATAGTCCAAGTCAACTTGGGTTTAAAGCTGCATAGTCCAAGTCAATGTGGGTTTAAAGCTGCATAGTCCAAGTCAACGTGGGTTTAAAGCTGCATAGTCCAAGTCAACGTGGGTTTAAAGCTGCATAGTCCCATAAGTAACTGGGTTTAAAGCTGCATAGTCCAAGTCAACGTGGGTTTAAAGCTGCATAGTCCAAGTCAACGTGGGTTTAAAGCTGCATAGTCCAAGTCAACATGGGTTTAAAGCTGCATAGTCCAATCAACTGGGTTTAAAGCTGCATAGTCCAAGTCAACGTGGGTTTAAACAAAAGCTGCATAGTCCAAGTCAACGTGGGTTTAAGCTGCATAGTCCAAGTCAACGTGGGTTTAAAGCTGCATAGTCCAAGTCAACGTGGGTTTAAAGCTGCATAGTCCAAGTCAACTTGGGTTTAAAGCTGCATAGTCCAAGTCAACGTGGGTTTAAAGCTGCATAGTCCAAGTCAACGTGGGTTTAAAGCTGCATAGTCCAAGTCAACGTGGGTTTAAAGCTGCATAGTCCAAGTCAACGTGGGTTTAAAGCTGCATAGTCCAAGTCAACGTGGGTTTAAAGCTGCATAGTCCAAGTCAACGTGGGTTTAAAGCTGCATAGTCCAAGTCAACGTGGGTTTAAAGCTGCATAGTCCAAGTCAACGTGTTTTAAGCTGCATACAAGTCAACGTGGTTAAGCTGCATTCAACATAGTCCAAGTCAACGTGGGTTTAAAGCGCATTCCAGTCAACTGGTTAAAGCTGCTAGTCCAAGTAACTTGGGTTTAAAGCTGCATAGTCCAAGTCAAACTGGGTTTAAAGCTGCATAGTCCAATCAACGTGGTTTTAAAGCTGCATAGTCCAAGTCAACTTGGGTTTAAAGCTGCATAGTCCAAGTCAACGGGTTTAAAGCTGCATATCCAAGTCAACATGGGTTTAAAGCTGCATAGTCCAAGTCACGTTGGTTTAAAGCTGCATAGTCCAAGTCAACGTGGGTTTAAAGCTGCATAGTCCAAGTCAACGGGTTTAAGCTGCATAGTCCAAGTCAACTGGTTTAAAGCTGCATAGTCCAAGTCAACGTGGGTTTAAAGCTGCATAGTCCAAGTCAACGTGGGTTTAACGCTGCATAGTCCAAGTCAACGTGGGTTTAAAGCTGCATAGTCCAAGTCAACGTGGGTTTAAAGCTGCATAGTCCAAGTCAACGTGGGTTTAAAGCTGCATAGTCCAAGTCAACGTGGGTTTAAAGCTGCATAGTCCAAGTCAACGTGGGTTTAAAGCTGCATAGTCCAAGTCAACGTGGGTTTAAAGCTGCATAGTCCAAGTCAACGTGGGTTTAAAGCTGCATAGTCCAAGTCAACGTGGGTTTAAAGCTGCATAGTCCAAGTCAACTTGGGTTTAAAGCTGCATAGTCCAAGTCAACGTGGGTTTAAAGCTGCATAGTCCAAGTCAACTTGGGTTTAAAGCTGCATAGTCCAAGTCAACGTGGGTTTAAAGCTGCATAGTCCAAGTCAACGTGGGTTTAAAGCTGCATAGTCCAAGTCAACGTGGGTTTAAAGCTGCATAGTCCAAGTCAACGTGGGTTTAAAGCTGCATAGTCCAAGTCAACGTGGGTTTAAAGCTGCATAGTCCAAGTCAACGTGGGTTTAAAGCTGCATAGTCCAAGTCAACGTGGGTTTAAAGCTGCATAGTCCAAGTCAACTTGGGTTTAAAGCTGCATAGTCCAAGTCAACTTGGGTTTAAAGCTGCATAGTCCAAGTCAACGTGGGTTTAAAGCTGCATAGTCCAAGTCAACATGGGTTTAAAGCTGCATAGTCCAAGTCAACATGGGTTTAACGCTGCATAGTCCAAGTCAACGTGGGTTTAACGCTGCATAGTCCAAGTCAACGTGGGTTTAAAGCTGCATAGTCCAAGTCAACGTGGGTTTAAAGCTGCATAGTCCAAGTCAACTTGGGTTTAAAGCTGCATAGTCCAAGTCAACGTGGGTTTAACGCTGCATAGTCCAAGTCAACTTGGGTTTAAAGCTGCATAGTCCAAGTCAACTTGGGTTTAAAGCTGCATAGTCCAAGTCAACGTGGGTTTAAAGCTGCATAGTCCAAGTCAACTTGGGTTTAAAGCTGCATAGTCCAAGTCAACGTGGGTTTAAAGCTGCTATCCAAGTCAACGTGGGTTTAAAGCTGCATTCCAAGTCAACGTGGTTTAAAGCTGCATAGTCCAAGTCAACGTGGGTTTAAAGCTGCATAGTCCAAGTCAACATGGGTTTAAAGCTGCATAGTCCAAGTCAACGTGGGTTTAAAGCTGCATAGTCCAAGTCAACGTGGGTTTAACGCTGCATAGTCCAGTGAAAATATCAAAGTTTAAAAACCAAAACAATTATCTAGATTTGATCCTCCACATCTAAGTGATTAATCATTTGTTGCTGCATAGAACTTAGAAGGGCACACTAAACCAATTTAATAGAAGATGTTGCTGCTGCTGCCTTTGGTGTCAGAAGCTGATGTGTTTCACGAATTTAATTCTATCATGTTTTCACCTCAAATATCTCCAATTTTGCCATTTAAAATAAAAGTTATTTCAAAGTAACAAACTGACTAAAGTAGAGTTCATGATAACGATCAATCTAATGCATTCTCCAGGGGTGATATATTTTCGTTTTTAAGCGGATTACCGTTTTTTATCACAGCCTGGGGGCATTTTTAATTTAGGTGTAAACGGAAATTCTGGATAATAATCTGGGCTTGATTTCCGCTCTTTTGTACCCAAAACCACTATCATCACTGATCTCGGAAAATATAAAAAAAACTAAAAACCAACCGACTATGCAACTTTAAAGTGTAAGGTCTGCTGTGAAGGATAGGGCTGGGAGAGCCACCAACACCAACTTCCGGTGTGACAACTGATGCTGCCACCTGGTGTGCTGGGTCGCAGCTTCAGGCCTTCCTGGGGGATGTGCGCGGGGACAAGCAGAACTCAGAATACCTGCATTGAAAAGTGTCGTCAGATGTCATCGATTAGTTCCCGGCTCCGCCTCCTTGAATAACCGCCTCCCTTGTAATAGTGGCAGCCATTATGCTGTGTGTCGCATGTTGCCAATTAGTCGGCCCGAATTATGGTGCTAAGTGGCGGTATCTCTGACCACGTGACTGTGGCTGCGTGCCCAGGTTCTTCTTCCTGTGTAACCGGTGGCTGGCTGTGGAGGAGGATGACGGCATGGTGGAGCGCATACTTCCGGTGGCCGGCCTCGGGGACCTCACCGCCTTCAAGCACCTCTTCAACACGTAAGCACCCCCTGGCGTCGAGTCCAGGTGAATCAAACCGCTCCAGCGACTTGGTTCCCCTTCGCATGCCACTCTGTGTAAATCCAAACTAGCGCGACTGTCGATTTTTGAGTTGAGTTGAGTTTTATTTAACCACAAACAGGGGTGATCATCCTGCCGAGCAACCAATGTTATGTTAAATTAAAGTTCAATCTTATGCAAAATACATTGTTACAATAAATGGGCAATGGAGATTTTTTACCTAGAATCAGATATGTCCCTTTATGCATATATGGGTCGTTCTCAGAAACTGTGTACCACATATTTGGTTTCCATGTTACATTGTTAATGATTTTTCCCAGCTGCCACTTGTTGCAAACATGATCCAGATTCCCATCCGGCCACTTGTTCCCGGCATAACCCAGATTCCCGTCCTCCTGCTTGTTCCCAACATGACTTCTATTCCCGTCCTCCCATTTGTTCCCGACATGAACCCAACTCCTGTCGACCCGCTTGTTCCCAACTAGACCCAGATTCCTGCACTCCGTCTTGTTCCCGACATGACCCCAATTACCATTCTCCCACCTGTTGCCAACATGAGTCGGTTTCCCATCCTGCCACTTGTTGCTGACATGACCCCAATTTCCATCATGCCGCCTGTTCCCAAAATGACCCCGTTTCCTATTCTCATGTCTGTTCCCGACAAGACCCAGATTCACATCCTCCTGCCTGTTCCCAACATGACCCAAATTCCTATTCTCCCTCTTGTTCCCGACATGACCCCGATTCCCATCCTCGCACCTGTTCCCGACATGCCCCAGATTTCCATCCTCCCGCTTGTTCCCGACATGACCTCAATTGCTGTGTCGGCAGGTCGGTGCGGAAGAAGCTGACTAACGACCACATGTGGGTGTCGATCATGTCGCGCCCCACGCGCTCCACCTTCACGCGTGTCCAACGCCTCTCCTGCTGCGTATCTCTTCTGTTCCTGACAATGATCACCAACTGCATGTTCTTCAAGGTCAGGGTCACGTGTGTGATGCTTAAAGTTACATAATCCCATAAAAGCATAACATTTCCCAAAGCAAAACACTTATCTAGATTTGAACTCCAATACCCAAGTCAAGGTTGCATAGTCCGATGGTTTTGAGTTTCCGTCCTTTTTCTGAGATAAATATATTGAATTGATTGTTATAATCTACCTTAATTTAGTTTGAAGTAACTTTAAATTTTAATGGCTAGGTTTTGAGATATTTGAAGTGCAAAGATATAAAATTAGTTTTGGCAAGCATGCAAAAGCTCTGACACCATAGGCTTGAGCAGTAACATGTTCTAAAAGATTGACTCGATGTTCCCCTTCTAGGTGGCAACAGATGCTTAATAAGTGATTCAATATCTAAGTTAGATATGTAGAATCAATTCTAAATATTACTGTGGTTTGAAAATTTGATATTTCACCGGACTATGCACCTTTAAATACCAGAGCGCCTTTATTTGGTGTTATATAGAAGGGCGAACTAAGTGAATGGAATCGAACCTGTTAGTGCTGATACCTGTATGGTCGGAGTTTTTATTACAAGCATGTCAACAATAATTTGGCACTTTTACACTTTGAATATCCCCGAAGTTGGTCATTTAAAATCAAAGTTGCTTCAGACTAAATGCCAAAGTCAGGTAGAGTGTATCAATCAACCTACTGTCTTGAAGATTTATACTGCCTATCATGGATAAGTCTGAATAGACTTGTTTTCACCATTAAACAGTTTGTTG
The DNA here is from genome assembly GCA_030323885.1 of Branchipolynoe longqiensis. NCBI lineage: Eukaryota > Metazoa > Annelida > Polychaeta > Phyllodocida > Polynoidae > Branchipolynoe > Branchipolynoe longqiensis. The sequence continues at coordinate 2,350,120 of CM059192.1, read as the reverse complement.
ATAGAAAGCCCGAGCCTACACTTTTACCGACCCAAGGGATTTTTAACCTCCCACACCACATAGACATGGTATGACAGCAACCGGCCTTTGATGTCCCTCTAAGTTATCCACAGCGGTGGAAATTCAAATTAGCAGAGGTGGAGGCATGGGGAATCGAACCACCGACCTTCAGATTAGGAGTCTGACCTAGAAGAAAGTCAGACACTCTAACCACTCCGCCACAGAGAACACCGCTGTATTTATTTAATTATATGACGGAAACTTAAAACCATCGGAAAATGCAACTTTAATCCATTCTTTTAGTCTGTCAGTCTGGGGTCATGGGGTCATTATATAGGCCGACTTTGTCTATTGCGGATTGATATCAAACTAAACTTGACCGCAACATTGCTTCATCTAGTCTGATATTTTAATTATTTTTTTTTTATTGAGGCTGTATTTATACTGTCCATAGCATATAAGCCCGGGTACCCAGGCTTGTTTTCAATGCTGGCCAGTTGTAGTGTTGGTGTTATCTTACCACACAGTAGCTGCTGATAAGGTATTTGATTGCCTGCATTTCAGTAGCAGATAGATAATTGGTTGGTATGGTTAGTAGCCTATGTTAGTTTTTTAAAATTGTCTTGGCATATATGTATTTTATTTTGTTCTACTCTTATTACTAGACTAGCCTACTCCTATTTACATATCATAGGCTTATACGTAGCTGTGTGTTGTGCTTGTCTGGCTACTTTTGGCATGGTTACCTTCCACTAGGTGCCCCCTGCTGGTGGGCCGTGACATATCACATGCCCTCTTGTAGTGCAGCCTAGTGGGGGCTTTCTAGCCTTGTCCTGCACAGATATTTGTTATGTTTAGGTGTGTTCTGTAAATCTTATGGTGGAAAGACGCTAAGAAGATTAAAACCTGGCTTTAGTTCTGTTTCTTGCGTTGAGTTCAATTTCATGTAATCGTCAACATGTAGTAAGGTAACTAACTGTCTGGCTTCCCCAAGGGACGATCTTCCAGCCGAGCGACCAATGTTACCTTAAATTAAAGTTCATACTCATGCAAAATACATTGTTACAACAAATTGGCAATTATGATTTTCACCTAGAATCAGATATGTCCCTGTGTGTATACATATATGTCCACAGGAAAAGTGAAGTCAAAATGGGCCGTTAGTAGGGGGGTGAGGCGCCGCCTGGAGGTAAGGAGGGGAATTAGGGGAGCTGCTTGGAAGCAGTCCTCCCGCTCTCCAGGCTGCACCCCAACCTCCTGTAACCGATAGAGGAAAGGAACATCTCAAAAGGAAGGTTACAGGGGCAATATCGGAATAAGAACAATAAGAAGACAGGAGAATTACATAATAATAATAATATTTGCATGAGTACTTTATACCTCTCGTAATAGTTAGTTAAAGCACCAATGGTAGAGGCATTTGAGAGAAAGCTAGATAGAAATTGGAGAGGACACCCACAATTTTATAACTTCAGGGCTGCGTCCAGCTCCATATGTGTCCAATTATATATATCTTTGACCATAACAAGCTGTCATTAGCGGTCCCATAGGGCCTGGATCAGCCAGAAGAGGATCTGTAAGTTAATCTGTGAGTTATTCAATGTGTGAATCTGTTGGCAGTCTGACGAGAAAGTGGAAAACCCCTCCGTCCTGAAGATTGGGCCCCTGACCTTCACGCTCCAGCAGGTCTTCATCTCCATAGTGACGACCTTGATCGTCTTCCCGCCCAGCATGGTTATGGTGATCATATTCCGCAAGACTCGGGGCAAGAAGAATACAGTCCAGCAAGTCAACCAAGTCGTAAGCACAGCGCGTCTTAAATATATATACCGTTAACGCTGTGGGTGTTTAAATTGGCAAATCACTGAAGTGGTGGATGGGCGTTTATCCACACATGGGCGTTTAAGGGGTGGGCGTTTACAAAATATTGGCCAACTGGCGGGTGGGTGGGATTAATCCCCACATGGATGTTAACCCGCGAGAATACGGTATATATAGTCCAGGCGCAAAAACGGACAAATCCTATTTCGTTGTTCTCGTTAAAATAGAATTTGTTGTCGTGCTTTACAGGTGAAGTCTATCAATTTAATATTGGGTAATGCATTTGATAAGGGATGTGTTGGTTTCGGTGAAAAAAATGGATTTGATTATCGGCATAATGGCAGCTTCAACTCAAAGCTGGTAGCCATGGTTTCATTTTAGCCCCCAATGGCATCTGCGGGGTTTTGGGCCTGAACTCTTCATATGTGCTGTAACAAGATGGTGGCCATTGAATGCTCTTAATTGGACTTTTAATGTCTATTAATCTGCATGATTTAATCAATTCTTCACTGCAAACATAGCGGGCTTTGATTTATAAACATTTGAACTATGTACATGGTCCGTACGGGGCGTGCAAAGTCTAGAAAAGTCTAACTTCATTTGCCCCATTCCAAGGCCTTGAAAAGCCTCTAATTTAACCTATTTTGGATCATTAGTCTTGAAAAGCCTTGAATTCCATTAAACTATCCGCACTGATCTAAATTAGTCTGAAATCGCCATTCGCCATTGTTGTTTTTTCCTGAAATCCGAATGAAAATAGTCTAGAATTCCTATCAAATACACCCTTAAAAAGACGTGAAATAGCCTTGAATTCCAGATGTTCACATGGGTACGGAAGTAATAACTAGACGCAGCCCACCCTGTCAGGATCAGTCCATTACTGGACAGCAGCGACATAGTTAGTCTACGCCCGGCTCCGCTATGACACATCTTGTGATCTATTTTAAGTTGCATAGTCCAATGAAGCATTAAATTTTCAAAACCAAAATAATTATTTAGATTTGATTCTACATATCTAACTTAAATACTGATGCACTTATTAAACATTTGGTGCCACTAGAAGGGAACACTGAGGTAAATTTAATAGAACCATTTACTGCTAACGCCTATGGTGTCAGAGTTTAGGCATGCTTGCCAAAACTAATTTGACATGTTTGCGATTCAAATATCTCAAAAGTTAGCCACGTTAGCCACGTTACTTTTGGAGCGGGACGTAGCTCAGGCGGTAGAGTGTCCACCTGTAAAGGTGTCCGTCATCCTATCAATCCTGCCTAGTGGAGCCATTTGAAGTTTGCGCTATTTTCCGTTCTAACCAGTGGTCCACAACTGGTGCATCAAAGGCGGTGGTATGTGGTTTCCTGTCTGTGGGAAAGTGCATATAAAAGACCCCTTTTCAACATTACTTTAAGCTAAAGTAAGGTAGATAATAACAATCAATTTAATATATTTATATAAAAAAAAATAACAGAAACATAAAACCATCGGACCATGCAACTTTAAATATATAACTTTTGTTCAGATGTCAAAGAAAACCCAGAAGTTCAAATGGCGGACATTCAATCCGGGATCCTCCTATTGGACCGTGGAGAGAACGCGCAGCCAGAAGTGCAAAGATTCCCTGAAGAACTTCTTCAGCTGCTCGAACAACAAGTCCAAGTACGAGGAAGACGTCGAGGACGAGAAGCCACTGAACAAGAAGAAGAAGAAGAACATGTCCCTGCCGCACTGGTGCATTTACATCGCCTGGTTCTGTGAGTAGGCGCTCATTTGCCAATAGTCCCCCCCCGAATAGAGTGGTTCCAGATTCTGCCGATAGACGTCACTAGCTTAACTGGCGGTATCTATTGTCATCTGCTTTGAACAAATGTCGTCTGCTGGTTGGAAATTGTACTTATTATGTAGGATTTAGTCCTTTTATTGTTTGGGGTGAGGAGAGGGGGATTTACTGAAATGTACTATTTGCTCATTTTATTGTTTGGGGTGTTAGGGCGGGAGAAATTTACCTCCATTATATTGTGTGTTAGGGGGAATGCGGTTAGGTGGTCCAGTGGAAATATCTTCAAACAGTGCTTGTGTCTGTAACTTTGACATTGGCCTGGCCGCTTGTTCCCAACATGACTGACCATGACCATGACAATGACCATGAACAGGACCTGTAGTGGTTATGTATGTGACCTTGACCTTGGCCTGGCCATTTGTCCCTGCAGTGGTTCTGTCTGTGACCTTGACCTTGATCTGGCTGCTTGTTCCCACACTGCTGCTGACTGATGTTATTAACCTCGACCTGACCGCTTGTCCCTTTGCTGGTTGTGACTGTCCTTGATCGTGACCCTGACCTTGATCTTGCCACCTGTTCCCACAGTGGTGCTGGGCAGCATCCTGGGTAGCGGCTTCTTCACAGTGCTGTACTCTATGGAGTGGGGCCGCGAGAAGTCACTCGAGTGGCTCTCCACCTTCCTACTCTCCTTCTTCCAATCCGTCGCCGTCGTGCAACCCTTCAAGGTAGGCACTCTTTGGGAACTCTGTAAGCACTCTATAAGCATCCAGTAATCACTCTGTAATCACTCTGTTTGCACTCTGTAAGCACCCTGTAAACACTCTGTTAGCATTCTGTAAGTACCTACTCTGTTAGCATTATGAAAGCACTCTGTTAGCATTCTTTTTTCACCCTGTAAGCACTCTGTAAGCAACCTGTAAACACTCTGCAAGACCTGTAACACTCTGTATACAATATGTGAGCACTCTGTAAACACAATCTGTAAACAATGTATAAACTCTGCAAGCACTCTGTAAGCACTCTGCAAGCACTCTGTAAGCACTCAGTAATCACTCTGTAGACACTCTGTTATCACTCTGTAAACACTCTGTAAGCACTCAGTTAGCACTCAGTAAACACTCTGTAGACACTATGTAGACACTCTGTAAACACTTTGTAAGCACTCTGTAAACACTATGTAAGCATTCAGTAAACACTCTGTAAACACTCTGTGGGCACTATGTTTTTACTCTGTAAACACTCTGTAGGCACTCTGTAAGCACACTCTGTTAACACTCTGTAAGCACTATGTTAACACTCTGTAAGCACCCTGTAAGCACTCTGTTAACACCCTGTAAGCACCCTGTAAGCACTCTGTTAACACTCTGTTAACACTCTGTTAACACTCTGTAAGCACCCTGTAAGCACTCTGTAAACACTCTGTTAACACTCTAAGCCACTTTAAGCACTCTGTTAACACTCTGTAAGCGCTCAGTAATCACTCTCTAGACACTCTGTTATCACTCTGTAAACACTCTGTAAGCCCTCTGTAAACACTCAGTTAGCACTCAGTAAACACTCTGTAGACACTCTGTAGACACTCTGTAAGCACTCTGTAAACACTCTGTAAGCATTCAGTAAACACTCTGTAAAAACTCTGTAAACACTCTGTAGGCACTATGTTTTTACTCTGTAAACACTCTGTATGCACTCTGTAAGCACCCTGTAAGGACTCTATTAACACTCTGTAAGCACCCTGTAAGGACTCTGTTAACACTCTGTAAGCACTCTGTTAACACTCTGTAAGCACCCTGTTAACACTCTGTAAGCACCCTGTAAACACTCTGTTAACACTCTGTAAGCACCCTGTAAGCACTCTGTTAACACTCTGTAAGCACTCTGTAAGCACTCTGTAAGCACTCTGTAAGCACCCTGTAAACACTCTGCAAGCATTCCGTAAACACTCTGTAAACACTCTGTAGGCACTCTGTAAGCACCCTGTAAGGACTCTATCAACACTCTCTAAGCACCCTGTAAGGACTCTGTTAACACTCTGTAAGCACTCTGTTAACACTCTGTAAGCCCTCTGTTAACACTCTGTAAGCGCCATGTAAGCACTCTGTTAACACTCTGTAAGCACCCTGTAAGCACTCTGTTAACACTCTGTAAGCACCCTGTAAGCACTCTGTTAACACCCTGTAAGCACTCTGTTAACACTCTGTAAGCACCCTGTAAGCACTCTGTTAACACTCTGTATGCACCCTGTAAACACTCTGTTAACACTCTGTAAGCCCCTTTAAGCACTCTGTTAACACTCTGTACGCACTCTGTACGCACTATGTAATCACCCTGTAAGCACTCTGTAGGCACTCTGTAAGCACTCTGTTAGCATTCTGTAAGCACTCTGTAGGCACTCACTAAGCACTCTGTAGACAAGTTGTATTCCCACAGTAAACATTTAGTAAATAATTAGTAAGCATTTAGGAAGCACATTTAGATGTTTTGTAGACCCTTTGTTCGTACTCTGCAAACTGTGTGTAAACACCTCCAGATGCTGTATCGACTCTCTGCCTTTGACCGTTGCTAGGATGTAAAACCCCAGTAAGCCCCCGACTGTCTTCCCCCAGGTCCTGCTGCTGGCTGCGTTCATATCCTGCATCCTGCGCAAGCCTGACCTGGACGATGAGGAGGGGGACTTCGACCAAATGAACGGCCCGACCTCTGACAACTCTGCCCTGATGAACAAATCGCAAAAAGACCTCCAGGGTGAGATCACGGCACTGTGCCAGCTGCACATCTTCACCCACTTTCTTTTATAGTTTTAGTTTTAGTTTATGACCCCGTTAAAATGTGATCGTTCAAGTCCATTTAATTGGATCACGAACAAAATCGGGGTCACGCTAAATTGGGGTTCAATTGACTGAATTAACTTCAAATTGAAGAATTGCGGGTACGATGAATCATCGCCTTATATCCGAATTTACGTTACATCTGGGCACGTTAAGACGGGGATTCACTGTAGGTTAGCTTCTGGAAGGTGAAGAAAACATTGAACAATGTGTGAAAAACTCAGTTTTGTTAGGATTTAAGAATCCCCGAGCCAGAACAGTCATGGTCTATATCAGCGAAAGAACACATGTATACATACATCTGGTTCTGTTTGGGGGGGAAGATATAAGGTATGCGAGATATGTGGACTGACCCACCGGGAGGTCAGGTGCGGGTCACGTGGGGGAGTTGGCGCGTGACCAAGGTTTGACGAATAAAGCCAGTCATACAGCAGCACTCGAGTTGTCTACATCTATCATACACTACACTAATGATGTAGTTATGTTTATATATCTTTGAATATATGTATGTCGGTCCAAAGGCTTCAGTTTTGATGGTTTTGAGATAAATATATTAGGTTGATAAATATTATCTACCTTACTTTTAGTTTGAAGCAACTTTAATTTTAAAAGGCGAACTTTGGAGATATTTGAAGTGAAAACATTCACAATTAATTTGGGCAACCGTGTCAAAACCTTGATTGACACCATCGGCTTCAGCAGGAACAGGTTCTATTAAATTGACGCAGTGTTCCCTTCTATGCAGCAAGAAATGCTTAATAAGTGCATCAGTATCTAATTAGGATATGTAGAATCAAATCTAGACAATTATATTGGTTTTACAAATTTGATGCTTTTATCGGACTATGCAGCTTGAAGGTAGCAAGTGCCTTTTAAAATCATATATTTTTCAAAGCCATTCTTTAAACAGCATAACTCCTTTATTGTTGAAGATAAGTTAGCTAACGACTGATGGCAGGAATTGTCAATAATTGTTCTATTATGTGTTCATTTTATGATATGAATATATCATTTGTATCCAAAAATGTTAAGAAAATTAAAATTGTGTGAGAAAAACAATTGAAGTCATCCAGAAAGAATCTGTTCCCCTGAGGACATTGATATAAATATCATGTAAATCTAGGTAACATTCATGACTGCTGTCTGGAACAGCTGAGATATCCTGCAGTTCTGTAAAGACGAAGGTTCGGTGCCCATTTTGGCTACCTAATTAGCATAAATTTATCAAAAAATAAAATCTGAAAATTGACTCCAATTCTTATACTTCAGCTTTGTACTTAAACCTACATAGTCCGATGAAGCATCAAATTTCCAAAACAAAAACAATTATGTAAAATTGAATCCACATATCTACCTTAGATAAAGATGCACTTATTAAACATTTATTGCCACATAGAAGGGAATAGTGAGTCAATTATATAGAACATGTTTCTGCTGAAGCCTAAGGTTTTTGGCAAGCATGCCAAAATTAATTTGACATATTTGTACTTCAAATATGTAAAAAGAATTAACTATTTAAAGTAAACATTACATCAAATAAAGTAATGTAGACTGTAACAATTAATTTAATATATTTATCTCAGGAAAATGGTAGAAACTCAAAACAGTCGGCCTATGCGACTTTAAGGTTTTTGGCGAGCTTCAATAGTTTGAAAAGTGGATTTAAAAGGCACTTGCTACTTTAATGGGTAGTACAACTTTACAAGAGACTCATTTCCGCACAATATTGATTACCCATAGTGTACACTATACATCATAGACTCACCCCCCCCCCCCCGACACACACTTTTAATATTCAGAATGAGTGTGCTGCACACAAAAAGGGGCACATTCCATGTCCCCATCACCATGTACAAACCAAATATTTAGACATTTTTAGACGTTTTTTAATTCACAATTTCCATACATTATTCTACAAACATATACGATTGTGATGGGGCCCTCTGTTGGCATTCTGCGACCAGTGAGAATCTGGGCTGGGGGGGGGGCAGTGTAGTAGTCCAGACATGAGCTCCACTACCATACGGTGGCAGCAAGGACTGCTCCGTCACCATAACAGTTTATAGTGATAGGTGGCGGTACAGTCGCCGCCAGGCAGCACCGCGACAGGGCTGCCACCTACTGCGTGCGGCTAGCGTAACCTCCCCCGGAATTTGACGTGGAACCTGGCAGGGCATAGACGGGTCACTTGATCATGGACACCACAGTGAGCAGGGAATAAAGATGACTGTGAACCAGGTGTACTCGTTCTCTTGCTTGCTTGGGGAGTCTACCGCGTGAGGGTCAAATTCCTGGCGGCCAACAGAGGGCCCCATCACACTATTCTGTTAAAGGCCCTGTCACATTACGGCGTGTGGCGGGAGCGTATGGCGGCGTAGCGGCTTTACGTCATATACGTCGGCATACGCCGCATACGCTACTCATACGCCGCCAGTGCCGCAACATGCCGGCGTATGTGAAGCGTATGAGGCATACGCCGCCATACGCTTTCATAAATTGTCCGTCCAATTTTTTTGTGCATGCTCAAAAAAACACGACCTATGAGGGCGTATGGCCCATAATGTCAAAAAATGTCACAGCACGCTCCCATACGCTCCCATACACTCCTCGTACGCTCCTCATAGGTCCCCCATACGCTCAAACACACCCGAAAGTGGCACCAGCACGGCGTACGTAGGTTTTCAATACGCTCCCGCCATACGCCGTAATGTGACAGCCCCTTAACAATAGAAACTGCAGGAACAGTGTATCCATTAATGGTTGTCTTCTCACTCCCCCCCTTATAAACAACATAATCCATAAAACAATCTAATGAGCCCTGGAGCTAATATTCAAACAACCTACAGACTGCTCTTCAAGGAAACAAACACATGTTTAGACAAAGATACGATCGCTTCAACCGCTGGAAGACCAGTTGTCTCGGCGCTGACAAAATATGTGTTCGGATAAATAAAATATTTAACAGACAAAAAAATATATAAAAAATTGCATTGCCTCACCATGTTCTCCTGTCTCCCCCTGACCCCCTGACCTCCCCTCCTCCCCTGACAGCCCTGATGCTGCAGCGGAAGATGGCTAACGACGCCCTGAAGCCGCCTGACACAGAGGCCCTGGAGGCAGCTCGGACGCTGCGTCTACAGGAGCTGCAGATGGAGGCGGTGTTAAAGGAGTGTATCATCTACCTCTTCTTCCTGATGGTACTCTTCTTCTTGTCCTACCAGGTAAGTGAACCCGCACAGACTCTCATCTCATCGCTCTTCGATATCTCCTTCCAGTTGAGTCAATTCAGAGACTTACCAAATTGGCGCTTTAATATCGCGACATTGCCTGGCGCTCGGCATTGCTGGTGTGGCGTAGGATAGGGTAGCGTGGATAAGTTATACGAAATGGGATAACGGGTCATGATGGCGGCGACGGGGTATCCCATTGGGACTGTTATATGAAGTCACTATGATGAGTGCACGCTGTCACAATTCAGTACCTGATCTGATATGACTTTAACTGTTGTTAGGATGTGAAACCAACCAAGCAAACTGTTTGTTATATTAGGTGCAAAGCGTCGAAATATTGGCAACTATTTATTTCAAGTTTTGTGGCATAATATAGAGAAGCTCAGTTTCTTTTCTTCAAAATTTGGTATGCATTTGAACATAGTTGTTTCAGCACAAGGGATATGTAGTGTGAGCATCTATTTATAATGATATGATGACGTTAAAATGTGATTGTGGAACCAATCATGAATCAGATTCAGAATCATACAGTGATGGTGCCTTTTATGTGCTAGGCCTCATTTTATGGAATAGGTTGAATGTCAGAGGATGTAAGATTTGGTTGGTTGTTGGAGTTTTACATCCTGGCAACATCTAAGGTCATATCAGGACGGGTACCGACTTGTGACAGTTGTAGTGCTACCCCACTGAGAAATCGGGCCACCAAGATCATGAACCAAAACCCCACTCAGTCACATTATCCTGACGCTGAACTAACCAGTCCCTGCCCTATCCTATTAATGCCGATCGCCTGGCTAGGAAACAAGGATCAATTTTTAAGTCATTGGTGTGATTCGACCGGGAGCCGAATTCCCGACCTTCCGCATACGAGGCCGGTGCTCTACCGATTCGGCCACCGCGCCCTGTAGAGGATGTGAGAAAAGCAGCATCGATTAAAAAAAAAAGTAAAATGTCCTGCATTCTTGAGCTTTTTGTAGCACGGTTGTAAATATGTCATTGTGTGGCTTTATTGTAAGAATCTTAAATGGAGCTCGACCAGACGGGATGGCCGAATGAGGTAGAGCGTCCGTCTCCCGTGTTGGTAGATCGTGGGGTCGTGGGTTCGAACCCTGGTCGAGTCAAACCAATGACTTAAAAATTGATACTTGTTGCTTCCTAGCCAGGCGCTCTGTATTATTAGGATAGGGCAAGGACTGGTTGGCTCAGTGTCAGGATAATGTGACTGAGTGGGATATCGGGTCATGGTGCTGCTGGCCTGGTCTTCCAGTGGGGCAGCACTCTAAAGTCGCCATGAGTGCGCACTGTCACAAGTCAGTACCCGTCCTGATATGACCTTAGATGTTGCTAGGATGTAAAACAACCACAAACAACAAACAAACTAGATGGAGCTCTTATTAAATGTACATTATTTTTTATTATTATTATAAATACAGATTTCCTGAAAGTACAACTTTGTTAGCCTTGTAAAGTAGATTGATTAATGTGGCTATATACTGTAGATATCTTGTGTTAGTAGCTCATTGTATATTTAATTACCTCATTTTAACATGTATTCGTCATATTAATATTCGCTATAGCTTAAAAAACTTATTAAAATCATAGAAGCAGTAACTACACTGCACTTAGAACTATCAAAAATAGCCATGAGATAATCAGTGCAATGGTCCAGGACAGACCAATCCCTACCTACCAGCTTGGAGCTCAAATAGCCCATTCTGTGACGTCATGCAGGGAGCGGGTCGGTAGAATTACATTAGTTTTAAGGCATAGTCACCGTGCTTCAAATTCACTGTATATTTTTTAGTTGAAGTAGGCGTTGCCATACTTTCATTAAGGCCGTCTATTGCAGTGAACGGCTTCTTTATCGCCCTTCTCTATAATTAGTGACCCGTGAGTCTGAACATGTTTTGGTTCTATTTGATAGAGAAATGATATCCGACTGTGTAAGCATTCCCTGGCCTACGTCACTCTCACAGCTGAGGAGGGTGGTTATGGATGAATGACCCGAATAGTCACAGTTCGACTGTAGAGACCCTCACTCGTCATTAGACCATTAGACCACAAGTAACTCACAGACAATTGGTTATATTCCAAGCTATGCAATCCTCCATGAATGGACCGGGCGCGGTGGCCGAATCGGTAGAGCGCAGACATCCCACGCGGGAGATCAGGAGTTCGATTCCCAGTCGAGTCAAACCAATGACTTACAAAATTGATATTTGTATCTTCCTAGCTTAGTGTTTGGCATTAATAGGATATGGCAAGGACTGGTTAGCTCAGTGTCAGGATAATGTGACTGAGTGGGATATCAAGTCATGGTACTGTCGGCCTAATTTCCTAGTGGGGCAGCACTATAAAGTCACCATGATTGGTACCCGTCCTGATATGACCTTAGATGTTGCCAGGAGGTAACATTTCAAGAACCAACCAACCATGAAAGTTCATCTCCATGCTAACTGGCGATAAGTAGAGTTGTGTTGGTGTTACTGCCTCTATAGCTGCGCGGTTACTGTGTTGGTGTTACTGCCTTTATAGCTGCGCGTTACTGCGTTTTTTACACACATTTCGCTGCTTCTCGCGCAGGCACGTGACGCCGACTCATTTCTGTACAGCGAAAACATCAAGAACACCTTCGTCAGGAACTCGCCAGCACTGGACAGCGTATGTATTAGCGAAGCCACTCGAGCGTGGCAGCCACTCGAGCGTGGCAGCCACTCGAGCGTGGCAGCCACTCGAGCGTGGCAGCCACTCGAGCGTGGCAGCCTCGCAGCCACTCGAGCGTGGCAGCCACTCAAGCGTGGCAGCCACTCGAGCGTGGCAGCCACTCAAGCGTGGCAGCCACTCGAGCGTGGCAGCCACTCGAGCGTGGCAGCCACTCGAGCGTGGCAGCCCGAGCCTCGAGCGTGGCAGCCATCACCACCCCCACAAGGCAGCCACTCGAGCGTGCAGCCACTCGAGCGTCACCACCGAGCGCAGCCACTCGAGCGTGGCAGCCACTCGAGCGTGGCAGCCACTCGAGCGTGGCACCCACTCGAGCATGGCACCCACTCGAGCATGGCACCCACTCGAGCGTGGCAGCCACTCGAGCGTGGCACCCACTCGAGCGTGGCACCCACTCGAGCATGGCACCCACTCGAGCATGGCACCCACTCGAGCGTGGCACCCACTCGAGCGTGGCAGCCGCAGTCCTCGGACATGGTCAGGCGACTCTGTAAGGCGACGCCATTTGATTCTTAGAGTTCTAACTACTATCTGCGAAAATTAGAATTTGAAACTTTTATTTCAAATGACTAACTTTGGGGATATTTGAAGCAAAAACATGCAAAGTAAACTTTGGCGAGCATGGCAAAATTCTGACAGCATTGACTTCAGCAGTATCAGGTTCTATTAACTTGACTCAGTATTCCCTTCTATGTGGCAACACACGTTTAATAAGCACACCAGTATCTAAGTAGGATTTGTGGGGATCAAATCTAGATCAGTGGTTTGGTTTTGAGATTTGATGCTTTCATCGGACTTTGCAGCTTTAATGAATTCTTTGACTCATTCGAAACCAAGCGGAGTGGGACATAGCTCAGGCGGTAGAGTGTCCACCTGTGAAGCTGTCGGTCATCCATCCGATCGATCCTTCTCAGTGGATTCATTTGCAGTTTGGGCTATTTTCCGTTCCAACCAGTGGTCCACAACTGGTTCATCAAAGGATGTGGTATGTGCTGTCTGGTCTGTGGGAAAGTGCATATAAATTATAAAAGACCCCTTGCTGCTTATCGGGAAGAGTAGCCTATGTGGGTGACAGCGGGTTTCCGCCAAGGAAATATGTCAGAATGACCATATGTTTGATGTCCAATAGCCGATGTAATCAATGCGCTCTAGAAGCATCGTTAAATAAAACAAGCTTTTTCATTTGAAACGACGCAGACGTACAGTGTGCAGACGTGGTGGAAGTTCATCAACCGGGCCATCATCCCGAACCTGTACTCCGGAAACTGGTACAACGGGAAGGAGCTCGACTGGCGGGAACGACTGCAGATGGACGACCGCAACACGATGCGCGTTGGCGTCGGTCGCATCCGACAGCACAGGATCAAAGACGGTACGTCTGCGACGCTGCTCGAGTGCGAAATGCCGGATTGGTTAGTTGGTTGAGGAGTGGGATGTAGGTCAGGCGGTAGAGTGTCCACCTGTGAAGGTGTCGGTCATCCGATCGATCCTGCTCAGTGGAGCCATTTGCACTTTGGGCTATTTTCCGTTCCAACCAGTGGTCCACAACTGGTTCATCAAAGGTAGTGGTATGTGCTGTCCTATCTGTGGGAAAGTGCATATAAAAGACCCCTTGATGCTTATCGGAAAGAGTAGCCTATGTGGCGGCAGCGGATTTCCTCGAAAGAAATATGTCAGAATGACCATATATTATCTACAGATTCGGCCACCGCGCTTGGTGCAAAATGCCGGAAGATATAGACTGATGAATAACCTGTTTACAATCAATAAACGTGCCGCATGGTTCGCACAATCTTGAAAAGGGTTTGCATTTGAAGGTGTCTTGAAAAGGCCTTAAATTTGAAAATACCCCGAAAGGGACATGAAAATTGAGCAAATGTGCACAAAAAAACTTGAATTTTGAGATTTATCAAAGTCCAATTGGAAAGCAGCTGCGATTTCATTTGTTTCCATTACCAGCTGCATCAACGAATCATAGACCGATGAGACAATCCTGATATGTCATTTCTGGGCATTAGCATAATATATTCTGGTTCGCATTGTCATAGCTATTATAATTGTTTTGCTTGATAAAAATAGCATACAAAAACCTGGTGAAGTAAACATCATAAAGAGTTGACATGTATATAATCATTATAATGTTATATTTTTTCAGCCTTAAAAAAATAATTCTTGCCCTAAATCTACCCACGCCACTCTTGCAGACACTTGTGTGATCCGGAAGGAGTTCCAGACGATCATCCACCACTGTCGTGACGCATACGGCTGGACCGAAGATGACACCAAGGACTACCTGACAGGTGAGACAGACCGACACCAATCACTACCTGACAGGTGAGACAAACCGACACTAAACACTACCTGACAGGTGAGACAAACCGACACTAAACACTACCTGACAGGTGAGACAAACCGACACTAAACACTACCTGACAGGTGAGACAAACCGACACTAAACACTACCTGACAGGTGAGACAAACCGACACTAAACTCTAGAAGGTGAACAAACCGAACTAAAACTGACAGTGAACAAAGACATAAACACTACCCGACAGGTGAGACAACCGACACTAAACTCTACCTGACAGGTGAGACAAACCGACACTAAACACTATCTGACAGGTGAGACAACCCGACACTAAACTCTACCTGACAGGTGAGACAAACCGACACTAAACACTACCTGACAGGTGAGACAAACCGACAGTAAACACTACCCGACAGGTGAAACAAACCGACACTAAACTCTATCTGACAGGTGAGACACACCGACACCAATCACTACCGGACAGGTGAGACAAACCGACACTAAACACTACCTGACAGGTGAGACAAACCGACACTAAGCACTACCTGACAGGTGAGACAAACCTGAGATTTGAAAGGGACATAAAAACTTGACCTGGTGTTACTGCCTTTATAGCTGCGCGGTTAGTTGGTTGAGGAGTGGGATGTAGGTCAGGCGGTAATGTGTCCACCTGTGAAGGTGTCGGTCATCCGATCGATCCTGCTCAGTGGAGCCATTTGCAGTTTGGGCTATTTTCCGTTCCAACCAGTAACACTAGTTGCGTTACTTAACAATGAATGTGCTGTAGTTTGTTACTTAACAATGAATGTGCTTTAGTATCGTTACTTAACAATGAATGTGCTGTAGTTTCGTTACTTAACAATGAATGTGCTTTAGTATCGTTACTTAACAATGAATGTGCTGTAGTTCGTTACTTAACAATGAATGTTCTTTAGTATCGTTATTTAACAATGAATGTGCTTTAGTATCGTTACTTAACAATGAATGTGCTTTAGTATCGTTACTTAACAATGAATGTGCTTTAGTATCGTTACTTAACAATGAATATGATGTAATTGCGTTACTTAACAATGAATGTGCTGTAGTTTGTTACTTAACAATGACTATTTCTGGACCCAGCCTGGGAGGTGCCCTCGTCTGACACGATCCGCCGACAGGGCATGGAGGCGTGCTACATGGACGACCTGAACGACTCCAACGAGACGTCTCTGCACGACGAGGAGAGTCCCTGGGTCTACCGCAGCTCCTTCGAACTCAAGAACGCGCCCTACCAGGGCACGCTCGCCATCTACAAAGGTTCGCACCAGTAGGCCTTTTCCACACAGCATGAGGCACAGTGAGCTATTAGTTCATTCCACTTCCGTCAGAGGGCTGGTTGGTGGTGGAAATCCTCTATAAGAACTTAATTCTTGCCACTGCCATCAGAGTATAATATTACTGAATGCTCGGCCACGTTTGGGACACCAGATAATACTACAAAAACTCTCCCCTTCATATCACTTATCTATCAACTCATTAACCAATGCTAAGGAAGAATGAAGACAAGTCACACAGATAAACAGTGGAGAAGTTGTGCTTTAATAACACCAACTCCTGTCCACCTACCAGTGACCTATCATCCACACCCCTTACCTTCTAGCCACACAAAATCTCATTACTACTTTAGCCTGTATAGAAAGCAGTGCCTACAGCCCATGGGACAGGAGTCCTATGGCTGTGTACACACTCAATTGGAATAGATGAATTTTGATAGCATCAGACAGAGTGTCTGGGGTTCCTGCTCTAGAGTAGGTGTGCCTCACTCCAGAGCCAGGAGTAGAGTGATCTCTCTTCAGTGTGTCTGAAGCAGAATCTAGAATAATGATCTCAGGTTTGAGGCTAGTGTGGTCAGAGGGCCAATGGGGTGCAGGTGACTGGGCAGTCCACAGCCAGCCAATCAGGCACCTCCACAGTCTGGGTGGGTGGCACCCCCCCCCCAGTAGGGGTGGCTGTCACTCAACCCAGCTGCAGGTGGTGCCCTGTGTGTATATGCAAATTAGGCTGGTGTGCCCACCCAGTGGTCATGTAGGGACAGGTAGCTGCATACAGTTACAATAGATCTCTGTTAAAATGGTCTTTTCTCCAATTGCACTCTTTATGGATGCATAGAGAAACATTTCAACAATCATGTACTGAATCTCATATAGGAACATTTCTTCATTAATCTCAGGCATAATATATGAACATATATTTCACACAGCTTATATCATGTCATCATGGGAGTGGGATATTATTACTTTTAGTTTACATAACATTGTCCCCACTCCGTCGCCCAAGAATAATAATGTTCTCTGCCAATATATAATTCCGAACCGAAAATCCGTATATTTTTACCAGAGGGCAGGTCGGTGGTGGGAATCCTCTATTATAAGACCTTTTCTACAGCATCGTGAGCTGCTACTCACAACTTTAGTTCCTCCCACTGCCAGGGAGGGTCGGTTGTAGAAATCGTCTATTGCATCTAGAAACTGAGCTCTTTGTTGGAGTTCAACGTCCACCATCTCACTAGCTAGTAACCAAGAAAACCACCAGGTGGCAGCACCCTTAGTAATGTTCTAGAGTGACTAGTTAATGTTGTTTCAATCCACTAGGTGACAGCACTTTACTCAGAAACATTACTCCCTTTTCACTGGTTCCTAATTAACAATTGAAGCACCAGATGGCAGCACCGTACTTCATTTTTTAGAGTTATTACTTTGTAGTTTTTTGGGTTTTTTTTTTTGTGACAGTGTTTTTAATCTGCCAATGGCATCAACTGATATGGATATTTCAAGTAAGTGTAATCGATCTTTACGCTGCATTTGAGCAGATTCACAACAAGGCTGCCAGGGGTTATCCAAGGAAATTCATATTCTGTCACATGTAATAATTATTGATGCAAATACAAAATACGATGATGTTTCTGCATTTTAATTAAAGTTGCATAGTCCAATGGTTTTGAATTTCTCTATTTTTTCTGAGATAAATATATTAGATTGATCACTAGTATCTACTTTACATTAGTTGTTTTTTTTTTTTTAAGTTTTTTTATTGAGGCTGTATTTATACTGTCCATAGCAAGTAAGCCCAGGTACCTAGGCTTGTTTTCAATGCTGGCCAGCTGTAGTATTGGAGTTCAAAGTTACTTTTATTTTAAATGGTAAACTTTTTAGATATTTTGAGTGCAAACATGGAAAATTAGTTTTGGCAAGCTTGCCAAAACTCTGACACCATAGACTTCTGCAGTAACAGGTTCTGTTAAATTGACTCAGTATTGCCTTCTACGCAGAAACAAATGCTTAATAAGTGCATCAGTATCTAAGTTAGATATGCAAAATCAAATCTAGATAATTGGTTTAGTTTTGAAAATTTGATATTTCATCGGACTATGCAGCTTTAACCATAATTCATCTTCGTTTCCTGTGCATGCTAACACTTTCACAAAATGACTTGTTATTTCTTTATTACATTCATTAATTAAGCCCGGGAAAATTTCAACCACAGACCACCAGTCTTCCTCATTCCTCCGCTCCTCGCCCTCTCCTAGTAATGCCGAGTGCCAGCCTAGCCAGAAACACTATAACATTTTTACGTCAACGATTTAAGTCATTGGATTCATTGAATCGGTGGCCGGTCAAACGCGACGTGGGCACTCAACTCATTTGGTCATCCCGTTTGGCTTTGCAGGTGGCGGCTACACCTTCACCTTTAAGCGCACCATGGACCACACTATTCGACTGCTTCAGGAGCTCGAGCGTTACGAGTGGGTCGATGTCCACACGCGCGCCCTCTTCATCGAGTTCACCCTCTACAACGCAAACGCCAACCTCTTTGGATCCGCCATTTTACTCATCGAGTTCATGCCCACTGGATCCGCCATCACCAGTTGCGAAGTGAAGGTAATTTGGGTTCCCCAAAGTTTCCGACATTTTCACAGTCATGCAAAGAGTACTACTTGTTCACATGTCCCCCACCCCCCCTGCCACCTTCTTACAAAAGTAGTATTCACCAGCATTTTGTCACAGAACCAAGCTATTTTTTTTAACCAACATGAGGAAACACCCCCAAAGTCATCCGGTATGGTCCAGTAAGACGACAACTGGGCTGCGTTCAGGGTATGCCTCCGAGACGTCTCGGGGAAATCCCTGACATCACGCTAGTCTGAACGGTAAAAACAGTCTGTCGCCTCGAAATTGGCCGCCCCTATAGGTGGCAGCCATTTTGCAATGGAAAAGAAGTGCTCTGATTGGCTGAAACCACTGAATACGCCGGCCATTTTCAAGGCATTTTTTGTCTCTTGTCTGAAATGGGAGGCATCTCCGAGACATCTCCGAGACGCAGCCTGAGCGCAAATAAGCCAAAAGGCGTCTCCAAGACGTCTCCGAGAATCAAATATATATAGTTATGTCAGTTTTTACAATTTGATGCTTTCATCGGACTATGCAGGTTTAATAACTTCACCAATCTCTCAGATTGATGTCTAGAATCAAGTCTAGATTAAGTGTTAGTTTTAATAATTTGATGCCTTTATGGGACTGTGCAGCTTTAATAACTACACCAGTATTTAAAGTTGCATAGTCCGACGGTTTTGAGTTTCTATCATTTTCTGAAATAAATATATTAGGTTGATCGGTACAATTTATTCTAGATGAGCTTGGAGTAATTATGATTTAATGTGGCTAAGTTTGGAGATATTTGAAGTATAAACATGTTAAATTAATTGTGGCATACTGACCACAGACTTAAATAGTAATAGGATGAATTACATTGACTTTGTATGCCCGTCCTATGTAACAACATATGCCCAATACATGCCCCTGTATCTGAGTTGGACATGGAGGTTCATATCTCGATCAGTGTTTTGCTTTCTGAAATTTGATGCGTCTATCGGACTATGCAACTTTAAGATTGATGTCTAGCGTCACGTCTAAATAAGTGTTAGTTTTGATAATGGAATGCCTTTATCGGAATTTGCGGCTTTAATGACTGCACTGGTATCTAAGATTGGTATCTAGAATTAAGGTAAGTATTAGTTTTGATAACTGGATGCCTTTATTGGACTATGTGGCTTTAATAACGTTGATCACTTGGACTATGCGGCTTTAATAACTTTGATCACTTGGACTATGCTGCTTTAATGATTTTGATCACTTGGACTATGCGGCTTTAGCCCCCCCCCCCCTCTCCTTCCCGCCTTCCTCTTCGCCAGGTCTTCCGCTTGTCCAGCTACATCGGCGGCTTCGGCGTTGTCGTCATCATCTTCGAAGTGCTCTTCCTTGGCTTTGTCATCTTCTTCTTCGTCAACACTTGCAAAATGATCAAAAAGGAGCGCATGAAGTTCTTCGGCGAGTTCTGGAACCTGCTCGAGTTCTCGATGCTCGTCATGTCCATCATCTCCATCGTCATGTACGCCATGAAGAAGGTGTTCGGCAACGCCGCCATGGCCTTACTGCAAGAGAGCGAGTCTGGTGAGTGAGGGAAGGAAGCAGCGGCCCAGGGGAAGACAGCAATGGCCCTTAGGCCAAATATATATAAAAAAGAAATGATAAATTGTTCTTGAAAATTGATATGCTCTCTGTCATGGATAAGTCTGAATAGTCTTGTTTTCACCATTGGACAGTTGGTTGATAGAAAAGCCTGAGCCTACACTTTTGCCGACCAGATGGATTTTTAACCTCCGATCCCACATAGACATGGTATGAGAGCAACTGGCCTTTGTTGAGACAGCGGTGGAAATCCAAATTGGCAGAAGTGGTGGCACAGGGAAGTTGATTGTCCTTTTTATCACGCAAATGAATGTCGGGTGGGCGGATTAACATTTTTATAATTTTTTTAATTTCTCAGTATTTTGAGTTGAGCATCCGCCTCCCATTCTTGTAGGTGGTGGAACTCGAACCCCCGGGTTCGAACCCTGGTCGAGTTAAACCAATGACTTAAAATGTTATGCTTGTCGCTACCTAGCCTGGCACTCTGCATTACTAGGATAGGGCAAGTAGCAGTGGAATGAGGAAGACTGCCTGGACAGCATGTAGGTCCAGTGGTGGACTTTCTCGGCTGGAGTCTGCGATTGAAATTTCTCCTGCTTAATCAACTAATCTACCAACAACAAGCAAAAAGTGTTATTGTCTGATTATGCTCGACTGTTTTACTTTGGAATGTGTTATACCATGAAAAATTGTGGTGTTCTCTGTGGCAAAGTCTGGTGGACTAGGTTGGACTCCTAATCTAAAGGTCGGTGGTTCGATTCCCCATGCCCCCACCTCTGCCACTTTGGATTTCCACTGCTGTGTATAACTTACAGCATCATCAAAGGCCACTTGCTCTCATACCATGTCTATGTGGGGTGGGAGGTTAAAAATCCCTTGGGTCGGTAAAAGTGTAGGCTCGTGCTTTCTATCACAAACTGTCTAATGGTGAAAACAAGTCCATTCAGACTTATCCATGATATGCAGTATAACTCGTCAAGAAAAAAAAATACAATAGAAGTGATTGAAAAGTCAAACACCGTCTTTTCCTAAATAATGCACAAGGTTTGCACAAGCAAATCTCCTAATTAATCCCTCCCCCCCTCCCCCATTCTTTGACAGCCGAATACGTGAACTTCGTGACCATCTCCATCTGGGACGAGCTGTTCGGCTTCATCTTAGCCACTGTTGTCTTCTGCGCCACAATCAAGTTCATCAAGATGCTCAAGTTCAACCGGCGCATGGGCATGTTGGGATCCACAATCAAGCTCGCCACCAAGGACCTCAAGAACTTCTCCGTCGTCTTCTTCATTTTCTTCTTCGCCTTCTGCATGATGGGGTATGTGCTGTTCGGTCGCCTGTCCCCCAACTATGGCTCCTTCACAGGAGCTGTCCAAGCGCTCTTCAGCTTCACGCTCGGAGACTTCGACTTCGAGGAGATGAGGTCCATCTCGCCCTTCCTCGGGCCCTTGTTCTTCTTCATGTTCGTCTTCGTCATCTTCATTGGCATGATGAGCATGTTCCTCACCATCATCTACGACTCGTTCGCCACCGTCAAGGCGGACACAGAGAACCAGTCGAACGACTACGAGATCGTTGAGTTCATGATGAAGCGCTTCAAGGGCGTCTTCGGTTGGAGTTAGAGCGACTTCTGCCAGTCAGCGAGTGCAGACCTCATTCACGCCTCACTGAAACCCAGGTTCACGCAGCCTTTATTCAGTCGTTTATGGTAATTATGTAATGCGTATCAATAGATTTGAACTACATAGCGTGTCCTGGGTGATGGAGGGATAGAACACCAAAACAGTAAATGAACACCAAAACAGTATTAAATCTGAATTCATTGTCTTAAATAAAAGAATCTCGCATATTTTATTCAGTGATTTCTTTAACCACAAAACAACATAGAACAATGTCATGTGCAAGTACTAGATTCCCCCACCAGGGCTTTAACGTTATCTAAACCGACGCTGCGATCGGGTCTCATTCAAATAGTTATTTAGTTACTCTCCTGAGCCACGCTTCCTGTTTGTGGCCATGAGTAAGGTCTGTGCATTGACCTTCAGGGTTGAAGGCATGGTCAAAGTGTGACTACCCAACCTCCGCCTGGACAGCATGTAGGTCCGGTGGTGGACTTTCTCAAACTTCTAATCACAAACTCACACCCCTTCTCTGTCAATCCACAGAAATAGAACAAGAAATATTAATACAAGTCCCTGACGATCGCGCTGCAATGGCCATGACAGATGTCCAATTGATGCTGACATATTTAGTAACTCAATTAGTGAGGCATCCATTTTGTGGACTTCTATTGAAATATTGAGCTTAAAGATCCATAAAAGACCGAGATGATGATGGCCGTAGATTAAGAAGGGACATTTTGGAAATATTACTTTATTTCTTTTGTGTTTTCCCATCAAAAGTAAGGCTGTTAATAGCTTCATAACAGAATCAGGAGACACACATATATATATATATTTAGCAGTGTCCTTGTTGGAACACTTTCAGCATTCTGCTTCTCTGTGCGACTATATTATTACATCGCACCATGTATAACTTCCACACATCTCTCTGCACATCCTTCAGTAATGTGTATCCAACAATGCAACAGTAACCAGAAACGCAGCAGATAGAAATCTGAGGGTGGAAAAGAGGTGAGACAGTTCTGTTAAAAAATTAAATATAGACTAGAGCTCTGGACCAGATATGTCCCCAAGAAGGAATGAGGTTTATTTGTTGGGGTTTTAAGCCCTATCAATAAGGACTAGGGATGGGTGAAGTTTGTTAACCTGTTCTGTTGACTGCAGGATGCCTACAGAAGTTCAGTAATCTTATTGTCCTCAACAAACTGAGTTCCTGGCAATGTGCCAATGACCTATATCCAGCCTGTTACTTGTTCTCCTCAGTAGAGTCTGTACGGGGCCTGCAAAGTATTGAACTCCATTTGCCCTATTTCAAGGCATTGAAAAGCCTTCAATTTAACCTATTTTGGGTAATTAATCGTGAAAAGCCTTGAATTCCATTAAACTGTCCCCACTGATAAAATTAGTGCAAAATTGCCATTCGCCATCATTCCCCCCCCCCCCTGAAATAAAAATTAAACTAGTCTTGAATTCCTCTCAAAAACAGTCTTGAAAAGCCTTGAAATAGCCTTGAATTCCAATCTCCATATTTTCACATGTGTACGGACGCTCTTTTAGGCTCCATCACCAAAATTAGTTTTACTTTCGCCAAAGTTTTAATTAAGTTCACCGCATTTTGAAGAGATTTTTAAATGTAGATGCTTTACATAGACAGATACTAAGCACATCTAGAATGTCAGAGTAACTTTTAGTGTAGAGATATCAACAATCGGGAGTGGCGGGGGGGGGGGGGGCGTTGTTTTCGTTCAGCGCTGAACCGCCGTTGGTTACACAGGCTATTAATAGATCCTATCAGAAATACCACTAAATGAGCTTTAATTTGCAATATGATAGACATATTTAAAACAAAATCAAATTATGTCAAACAAAAATCCCATCGTACTCTCTAGTTTCAACTAACTTTGATTTTAAATGACTAAGTTTTAAGATATTTGAAGTGCAACCATGCAACATTAATTTTGGCAAGCTTGCCAAAACTGACACCATAGGCTTCTGCAGTAACCAGGTAACAGGTTTTATTAAAATTGCTTCAGTATTCCCTTCTATGTGGTGACAAGGTGGGTGAACACCTTCAGATGATTTGGTGATGTGCTGTGGCTTTACGATGTAACCTTAGCGATCGACGTCTAACTGTTTTTTTATTCTGGTATTCGGAGGCAAACTGCAGCTGGTGGCAATTATACAATGTAGAAATACCACATGTTAGAATTGTGATAAGTAGCAGCAGGACGAGCCACCTAGCATCATTTAAGGACTCATGGACACCTAGTTAATCCGAGCCAAGACTGCGTCTGGAAACCGCAGTAGATATCTCCAAGGGTGGAGCTTCTTGCTCCTCTAGACAAAGTTTGATTTGATGTGTGTTTAATAAATGTTGAAATTTCAAGCGGGGGTCTCTGTAGCTTGGTTTCCCGCCACGAACAAGCAGTCCTTAGATTTGGCACAAAGCATTACAACATAGGACCATGTATGGAAGATCTGTAGGGAGGGACCAGTGTAGTTGTTCCTCCACACATCATGCATTACTCTGCAGCGGCGTCGTCAAGGTGTTAAACCCATAGGCCATCATTTTATTAAGCTTATATATATACCAAAATACCAGCATCTATTTTTGGATCAATATTTACATTCCCTAAATATATATAATTGAAATAAAACTCTCAAAGTGAGATGCCGGTACATGGTTATTGCACAACATAACCGTAAATTGGGCCTATGGGCTTACTGCATTGACTCTCCCGCCGCAGAGTAGCGGACGTGCAGAGGAACACCTACACTGGTCCTTTTGCTGTGATTCGTTATGCTAAGCCTAAGGACTGCTTCTTTGTGGTGGGGAACCAACCTGGGGCCCCTACTTCTAAGACGTGTATTTTAATGGTATTATATATAGATATATGTATAATTTTTTAAATATGTAAAACTGTGAAATTTGCTTCTGTGATAATTATGTGTAAAGATAAGCTCTTGTCGATGATGTCATGTAAGGTGTTCATTGTTCTTACTTAGGTGCACATGGTAGTTATAGGGAGGAGGGGTTGAGAGGTGGGTGGTCTGCGATCTGTGTCTACTCACGCAGCGGAGAGACATTAAGACCGACTCATGGTCATCACTCTCACAGCAGAGAGCTAAATGGAGAGCGGCAGTCAAGTAATGAAAGCAGAATTAGGTCAAGTCTATTAAGCGCTCATAGAATGGTTCCATCAATATGAGAGGACTCATCTTTAATGACGTGCAATCTGATTGGCTATCGTCATTGATTAGCCGAACAATGCCTTTAGAACAGATCGAGTGTGTTCGCTAATCCTGATGTTCACAGAGAGCGGACAGTCAAAGTAGTTCCACCCCGGCTCAGACCCCAGAACCCTAACTGAAATCCTTTCAGCTTGACGTCCACAGTCCCCAGACAAGGTCATGTGACTCTGTATGGTTCGTACGATTTGATTCTCTAGCTAGAATATTATTGATATGTATTGAGGAAATCCTCAAATTTCATATTAAATCTAAAGTAGTTGCCTATATCTGTAATACTTGTGTTGTAATGGAATAACGTTTATAATGTTCTAAATATATTGACTTATAAAATAGTCATTTTGAATGGGATAATTCTTTAATATTTAATTAGGAGGGGACACGAGTGTATCAAAACAAATAGTCCGCACTTTGGTGGAAATGAGGGAAATGTTTCACACCCACAAGCCTATACAATAATTAGTTATTCAAAATCACAAACAATGTTACCGATTGGAATCTCAGGAAGCGTCTCCGAATCTACTAGTGTGTACAGTACAGCGATGACGAAAACTGATCACGTGGTGATATCTTTGATCTAATCGATACGTAATCAATTTACCCGCACTGCACCAGTGGTTTCATTCACACACTTGTCTGAGCACAAACACATCATGTAGCCAGCTCGGCACGGTCTTATTCACACTGTATTTACAGATGTAGCTCCTCTTCACCTCAAAGATATTCCCGCCAATTCCAGAAACTTACCTAAAATTTGTAAAATAACAAATTAAGGTTCTGACAAATTTGTAATCTTGCCAAATTAAAAAGCTTCCCCTTGAGAATAAAGGATCATGTCTACGCAAATATTCAGTCTCGTGTCAATTTACATTATTATTTGTATCAAATTAGTGTGGTCACATATAATAACATGGCTATATTATTTTATATATATTGGTTATTTTATTATTATGACAATACATGTGAAGTTGATAGGATTTTATAATTAGATACAGACAAGTACATGAGCATTTTATATACATATAAGTTTTTGCTAATGAATACTTTTAATATATCAAATTTACTGGTGAAATATGTTGCGTCGGGTACTATGGACCAAATTATGTAACTACCATAATCCTGAAATAAAGAATTGAAATTGAATTGAATTGAATAACGTGGGGTCGTACTTGAAACCCGATACAACGCATTTCGACAGTGAAGCCATCCAGGTACGCTTGAAAAACCTTTTCCGTGACCGATTTTGTTGGAGTACTACAACCCAGTGATGGTAATAGAATATATTCGCAAGGGCACGGCACAGTTTGAAACTGATCATATATCTCAAACTAAACAAAAGCGTCAACAGAGGAACGATCGGCTCCTTCACCTACCAGACTCTCTGACTACAGCTGCGCTTAGATCTACATGTCCAATGTGCCACCTGACATCGCGAGCACAAATTGGATTCATTGGTCAACAACGAGTTCACAAGAAATGATGAGTTGCTGTCTTCATCGCCACCGATGAACAACCAAGAGAGAGAAGAGAATAAAGATGGTGATAAAATAGAAATGATAGTAATAGGATGCAGAACTGTGTACCCCCATGAGCCGAGACAAGCATGGGATGCTTCCCCAACTTCTACCATGAGACTAACTTAGTAACTGACAAGTGGTGCCAGTGGTAGTTATATATAAGTCTAGTAAAGTTGCATAGTCGATGGTTTTGAGTTTTTGTCATTTTCTGAGATAAATATAGTTGGTTGATTTTTATAATCTACTTTAATTCTTTTCTTTTTTTTTCTTGAAGATTTTTTTATACTGCCTATCATGGATAAGTCTGAATAGACTTGTTTTCACCATTAGACAGTTTGCCGATAGAGAGCCCGAGTCTACACTTTTAAGCTCCCACACCACATAGACATGGTATGAGAGCAACCAGCCTTTGATGACGCTGTAAGTTATTTACAGCGGTGGAAATCCAAATTGGCAAAGGCAGGGGGGGGGGGCACGGGGAATCGAACCACAGACCTTCAGAAGAAAGCCAGACACTCTAACCGCTCTGCCACAGATAACACCATGCTTGAATTAACTTTTGAGATTTTAAATGGCTAACCTCTGAGATATTTAAAGTGAAAATATGCTAAATTAATGTTGGCAAGCATGCCCAAACTCGGACATCATAGACTTCTGCAGTAACTGGTTCTATTAAATTGCCTCAATATTGCCTCTTCTATGTGATGACTAATGTTGTATAAATGCACCAGTATATATACAGTAAAAGTCACCTAGAATCACATCTAGATAATTGCTTGGGCTTAACAAAATAAATGTTTTCATCGGATTATGCAGCTTTAACCTATGGCCCAGTCCATTATAAATAATGCAAATTAAAAATAACTAACTATTCCATCATGAAACCATCCTTTATTTATATCAACTTTCATTTTGCATTCTGTTTTTGATTTCAACAGCACACATGTAACAATAATTCAATGACGAACTTGTCCATATGACAAGGCCTATCACAATATTTTACAAATGTAGCTCCTAACTGATTCTTTTTTAAAGATACACAATTACTTTCCCCCCCCCCCCCCCCCACGAGGGCCGTGTCCCTAAGACGTGTCCATGGTGACGGTGTCCATTCCTCCCGCCTGTGGCTCTCCTTTGAATTTCTTAGGAGTCGATAACCGAGGCTTTGGCTAAAAAAAAGGAAAACAAAGATAAGTTTGTCATGATTTATTCGTGTATGTGGTCAAAGACCCTATAACACTAAGACAGCTCACTCCCTATCTCTCCCATGGTAATGTCAATTTTGCAGTGCCACCTTGTGGTGGGTTTGATCAGCCTGGTTGGTGTTTCACATGTAAACACATACACAATTTTATATAATTTACATGAGATAGGTAAGTATGAATACACATCAATTTGAAATTGCTATGAACAAATACACATCATCATCAACATCGCCATCATCACACATCTTTCACATTCATATGTACATTTATACATATAATATAGCAACTGTTTAACCAAGAGAACAGCCAGTGCACCAAGCGGTGGGTTTGATCATTTTGATTACACAGTACAGGCTAAGTGAGCCGTCTTAGTATTATAGGGTCTTTGATGTGGCCCACATTTCAAGCTTCCAACAATTCGTCAACCCAGCAGGCAGGGCTGAGGGTCTGAGCGTAGAGTTGTTCCCGATTCCCGATTAATAGAACCCGGGGTGAATTGCCGTGAAATGTACGGTTGGCATTAGACAGCATCCCCCCCTCCCCCACACTCTCCACCAGACAGAACACCAAGTTGACTGGCTAAAGGTATATTTTTTTATGTATTTATTTTTCATCGAACAGTGTAAGGATTTTTTCAGCGCCCGACGCTTGTTTTCTAGTCAGGTGACATACTTTATAGGTATTTACACAATTTAAATTAAATCATCCATACATCAACGGAGGATAGATCGTCTCCTTCACCCACCAGACTCTCCGACCACAGCTACACACATGTCTAATGTGCCACCGCACATTCCGAGCACCAAGACTCATCAGTCATCAACAAGTTCACAACAAATGATGAGTTGCTGTCATCATCGTCACCGATAGACAACCAAGAAGTATAATATGTAATATGTGTCAGACATATCGGTACACATATTATATAATACAGATGTGGATGACAGAAAAGTAACATTTGGATAATGACCTGTAGACATATAAGAAATATCGTGGTGTTGATGAAAATGAGAAATATTGATTCTAGAGCAGGATTCGAACCCACACCTCCTGTCCTTCCAGAGCTACTATGCTAACCATTACACTACCTAAGCCCCTTCATACACTGACCCTATCTACGCCTACCTGATCAGTGCAGATTACTACAATAGGCTGGACTGAACCAAAGACCCTATACTACTAAGACGGCTCACTCCCTATCTCTTTAAATTTCGCAGTGCCACCTTGTGGTGGGTTTGATCAGCCCAGCTGCTGGTTGGTGTTTCACATGTAAACACATACTATACATGAGATAGATAAGTATGAATACACATCAATATGAAATTGCTATGAACAAATACATATCATCATCAGCATCATCATCAGCATCGCCATCATCACACATCTTTCACATTCATATATACATTTATACATATAATATAGCACCTGTTTAACCAAGAGAACAGCCAGCGCACCAAGTAGCGGGTTTGATCATTTTGATTACACAGTACAGGCTGAGTGAGCCGTCTTAGTAGTATAGGGTCTTTGACTGAACTAAAAGCATGACAGCTTTGGACAATTATTTAGCTCCTTCCATATAAAAAAAGCAACAAGCAATAGACTCCACCAGTTAAGCTAGTGACATCTATCGGCATAATATGTAATCACTCTAGTCGGGTGGTTTCCTTGACTGACTGTGATTTCAAATGCTCTATCTCCGAATGAATGCTTGGAAAAATAATAAAATGCTTGATTATTTTCAGATATTTATATCGCCAGCGATGAATCTTTTATCTAGGTTGGATCTTGAGCAGTGCATCAGCACTGTCAACATGTTATTCAGAGGAATAAAAACACTTGAACAAAAAAACCACTACCAGACAGCTCTGGTGTAAATAATATTTGCATAACACTTAATAGTTAACACCTTATGCTCCACGAAGATCATGACGTCACATATCCGAAAGGGTAGCAGTGAAATTAACTGATTTGATTTTTAAAAACGCTATGTAAGTTACACATCCATAATACATGATTAAATATCGGTTAGTTATTCTGTCTTAAATAACTTTAATCGTCACCCTATTTTTAAAATGTTGAGGAACCTATTATTAAATAAAGAGTATTTCTATGAAATAGGGGAGATATACTATATTTTAAATTGGTTGACTCGTCTATGATTGACTCCATATTATGCGGGTATAATTAACAACTCCAGTACACGAGTGGTTGAAATACCATGTAATTGTATACGATGAAAACCTGAATAATATATATCATATAAACAGCAGCATGTCATAGAGCCTAGATAAATATCATATAATAATAGATCAAACTGAAGAGAGTTAGCGTCCTTGTTTCTATTCCCATAATAGATTATGGAGCACATATGAAAGCTTGACAACTGATCTGGTTTTAATGTGGAATTTACATTAAAAGTACATCTTTCTCGCATCTAATTGGCTAATTTTATTTCCATTAAATGTTGGCATTGCAGTGAAAACATACTTCTCGCAATTAATCAGAATAACTATCTTGAAATGCATTGCAACATTTAAACGCTATGCCATTATACTTTTACGTCTTTAATAATATATTCTGATAACAATTAAGGCTGCATAGTCCGATGTAGATAAAAGATTCACCCGGTACTTGTAGTACATGGGTGAACGACAACGTAGTCTAAATAGGGGCGAAAATAGCTTTAGTATGGAACAGGGAGTAGAATGTCTGACTCCAGTATCAAATGGATATTTATATAGGCACAGAGTTGGTGAATTGGGAGAGAATGCAAAAAGACAAGATGGTGGCCATTGAACGCTGTCGATTTCACTTTTAAATCTTATTAAACTAGATATTATATTATATTTTTCAACTCAAAGGTAGCGTGCTAATAATAAGACAGATTTAAAGAAAATTTGTTGCTTCTTACATTGTGAAATTAAGCTCTCATTTCATTGACCCGTTTTTTCGACAGCTTTTACATAGGGTTGGTTTGCACCCCTACTGCAGCAGTACGGGGTGAATCTTGTATCTAAGTCCGACGAAGCATCAAATTTTCAAAACAGAAACACTTATCTAGATTGTATTCTACAAATCTAACTTAGATATTGATCAACTTATTAAACATTTGTTTCTGCATAGAAGGGAAAACTGAGTCAATTTACGAGAACCTGTTTCTGCTGAATTCTATGGTGTTAGACTTTTGGCATGGTTGCCAAAATTAATTTGACATGTTTGCACTTCAAATATCCCTAAAGTTAGCTATTTTAATATTTAAAATAAAAGTTACTTCAAACTAAAGCAAAGGAGGTAATAATGATCAATCTAATATATTAGTCTCAGAAAAATGACAAAACTCAAAGCCATCGGACTATGCAACTTTAAAGTTATATTTTTCTGACACCCCCCTCCCCCATATGATACGCTCTGCGTGACCATGAAAATATTGAAAACTTTGGACAGACCCTTTTTTAATTAGGCCTACCTGTTTATGCTCCTTTGGGTCCCGCACACATTTAGCCACGGCGCACTTATCCAGCCGCTTTTCCTTGATGATCTTCCTCCTGGCCATCAGCCTCTCCTGTGCTGTTCTCACGTGCGAGTACTTCTTCTCCTCCAGCTCCTGCTTCGTCTTCATTTGTTCCACCACGTTATTGCTGGACTTGATGATCCGCTCGAAGGCGCGCATCGAGCACTCGTCCTTGTTAATCAAGTGCGGGAAAGGTGTCACCTGCCGACAGCGACTGTCTCCCCTGACAGCCTGCGCAGCCGTGGCCAGAGATGATGCTTCTCCGCCATCAAGAACATCCCCAAAACTGTCAGGACCGCACAGGTCATCCACGTCACCCTGCAGTCGGCACTGGGGCTTCACCTTCTCGACGCAAAGCATGTCTTCGTCCGAATACGGAATATCAGGGCACCTGCGCCCACTGTTCTCACCGGCCTTGTCGTTGGACTTGGACCGCATGGCAGGAGAATCAACATCGTCGTTAGAAGTGCTTCCCACCGACACCGAGTAGGACATGGACCTGCGGGCTGTGTTCTGTCCGTGGTTTCCATTGTTATCCGGCAGCAGCCCCATGTTGGAGAGGGTCGCTGTAGCGGGTTTGTTCTCGTGTCGCCATTGCAACGCCTTGATCTCGTCCCTTCTGATGTTCTCCAGTTTCATCTTGTGGCTCATTGGCAGAGTAAACTGTCCGGCTTTAGTTCCTGGTGCGAAGCCGTCCTCGATCGCCGTTGCCATCATCTCGTCGCTAGTTATGCGGGCCAGGTTGCCGCATTCGGTTTTCTTGTAGGCGCCCGTTGGCACAAACGGCCAGTCCTTGGAAGGAAGGGGCTTGCTTATCAACGTTGGCTGTGACCTCTGTCTATTCACAATGTCATCGCCGTCGTCGGGCGCCCCAGTGCTCGGTGCTTGAGTTATTGTTTGATCTGTCGGCGAAATTTGCATCAACAATGGCGGGGCTGTGGGTTTCGGTGTCGGTGTTGACAGTGTGGTGTCACTGTCGAAGCTTAGCATCAACTCTAATGCTACAGACTCTGAGTCCGGTGTCAGCTGGTCCGACATGACGTAGCAGTTCCAAGGGTCCCCAGGGACCATGTGCCGGACGGTGCTGCAAGTCCGATCAAGAAGCCGACAACAAATCGTGTTTGCAAAACTCCACTCACGACGGCGGCATGTTTACATCATCGCCATTGTTGGGTGTTGTGCGTTGCCAGGGAGACGGCGGCTTGCGTGACGTCGGCGGTTGTCTGACGTCACTGAGTCGCGCTGTTGCGTCGCGAAATACAAATTAGTGACGCGCGTCCATGACAACGGCGGTTCGTTGTCAGGTTATCGTAGCTGATGCCTGGTAACGCATGTTTCCATGACGACCCATTGCACAGACTTTAGTTGACGGTCAGTTGTCACCAGAAATCGGCGGTGTAAAGGCCACCGTACATTGCATGCATTCAGATTTCATTGCCCCTCTCTCCCCCCTCTCCTTCTCTACCCTCTCTCTCTATATATGTATGATATATAAATTCTTCAACATCTAATAACGTTGACAGTTATCGCTTCTGGTTGTAAACAAATGGCGGTAATGGCGTGACGCTATATTTGTTTCGGAGGAGTGTTTTTCGTTCTTCCTTTACAGTGAAAAATATGTAAATAAGTTAATCCCTTGTTAAATAAATACACTTGTTCATGAATTTAAGATTACATTTCTCTATAGTATTTCCCAGCTGATTGTATTAGTGTCATGCCCAGAATATAGATAGATTGGTGAGGGGGGAGGGAGTTCAAATACCATTAATACAAGCAGGACTGCCAAACGCACTGAATTTCACATTATTATCCCAACTATTAAACAATTAATCTGTAATAATCTGTCTGTCAGTAAACCATGTAAACCACCAATTCTTGGATATTTCGTTGATTTTGCGGGGCGCAGATCATTCACGCTCCAGTTGCTAGGGGGCGCCACGTGAGCGTGATTACACCATTTCCTATTGTAAAGTCGATGGCTGGCAGTTTGAGTGGTGTAAATAGGCTAATAGGAAATCAATAAAGGCAAGGAAGGAAAGTAGATGTAGAGTGAAAGGAAGGAGAGTGAGACTCCTTCATTTATTGTATATATAGTTTCAGGAAACAAGATGGTGGTGATCACATGATCAAGTCTTCCAATCACTAACAGGCATTCTTCTATCCACCAATGAGGGTTCAATATCCTTGTAACCAAGGCATGGTTAGGTCTGGCTACAGTGCCCTGATGTCTCTGGTGTGTAGTGATCCATAAATAACACTTGGAGGGGAGGGGGTATGTGAGGAGAGTTCCAAATACTCTCTCACAAGTCAAGAAGTGACCCTCTCTCAGGTAAAGAAGTGACCCTCTCTCACTATCTATATTGATATACAATTTCTATCTTTAATTAGTAATGGATCA
Source organism: Branchipolynoe longqiensis (assembly GCA_030323885.1). Taxonomy (NCBI): domain Eukaryota; kingdom Metazoa; phylum Annelida; class Polychaeta; order Phyllodocida; family Polynoidae; genus Branchipolynoe; species Branchipolynoe longqiensis. The sequence goes on along the minus strand of CM059192.1, from coordinate 2,316,428 downwards.
CCAACTCCACATATACCTCATATGCCTTTGGATTTACATACCATCTACCATTATATAGACCATTTGCAATTTATTATAGAGTAGTTCTCATTAGCCCCTATCTCAAATATCGGAAAGTTTAACACTATGACAACGGTGCGGATGTAGTAGTATAGTCTTAGTATAGAATAGACCGGAGAGATTTGGGGCCGCCCCAACGACTCGTCATTTGATAGATTGTAAAGATGTCCCCAGCTTCTACAACCACCCCACCAGGAGATTAATCTTCAACCAAAGATTGGACCGATTTATCGGTGCCTTTCTATATTGCAGCCGGTAACCATTGTGAAGGCCCTGTCACACCTCACCGGATTGGGGGAAACAGACAGAAAACGAACAATGTCTGGTTTGTGTCCGCACAAGTTTTGAACATGCACAAAACTAGGAACGAATGCCACTGGACTGACGCCTATGGTTCTTGTCCGGTTTGATTTCCTTTTGTCTGTTGGCTATCCGTTCATAGCCGTTTCATGTCTGTTTCATATCCGTTCGTAGACCCGATGTTGCAACGCTTTGACACATTTTAATACATTTTGATACTTATCACCACCGGAGTAGACAATTCTGTCCTTTGCTCAATCCGGCATAGTGTGACAGGTTATGAACTCCCCAGAAGTGAAGTATAGAATAGCTACTCCTGCAGCACTGTCTCTGTGAGAAGACTCCGAAGCAATCCATTAGAAAAAGTGTTGGAAGACTGGGTTATAGAAATAAGCACATGACTTTGATTACTAATATGCTACATATTTTGTTCAAAGACTTATCTATCGTAATCTGCTACTTTTGAGGTGAATAATTGATTAAATCGTGTAGATTAATGTGGTTTAGCAGTCGAATGGCTAGCATTTAATAGTGACTGACAGCTTTTTCTTTCGTTTTCTTTCTTTTGCATTCTAGCTTCCATTTCATCAACTCTACTTCAATACAGATGAACACTGGATACTGGAACTCGACCTATTATTTACAGTTGATTCATAACAAAGCAGCTTTTGTCAGGATTGTCATTCAACTATACTCTGTGCAAGGGTGAATATTTTATCGAAGGGTAAAAGTTTCCTTGGTTTGTCAATAACATTATGTCAAAATACTAAGCCATCCACACTCCCTTCGAATGTTATTGTAATCCTACTGATTCCTGCCATCTATCATTCCACGGTGGAAATACCCCCCACCCCCATACTATATTGCCAACATGATATGTGATACTCACACTGGCCTGAATAGTTGAAGTCTACTTGATTATGTATTAACGAATCCTTACATTTAAAAAAAGGAAACAACCAAAGCAACCAAAATAGAAAACAAACTTTCGGTTGTAGGACGTCAAATATCGCTTGTGCCAGAATGACGTCGGCAGTAGTTTTTGTTTTATATTATTTAGATGAATTTGTAGGTGTAGAAAGCACATTGGAAAAAGCTGAGGAAGGTCTTAAGTCAATTATGAAGGTAACTAAATTATTAGGCCTAGATTTGTCAATCAAGAAATGTACACCACCCGCGAAGACGATGCAATGGCTAGGGTATGAAATTGATACCAGGGTAATGGAGGTTAGGATTCAGAAAGAGAAGTATCTAGATATTTTAACAGAGTGTAATAAGTGGAAAGTAGGTAGTAATGTAACTAGAAAAAATATGAAAAGATTAGTGGGTAGGTTACAATGTATTTCTAAATGTGTCACGCAGTCTAGGACTTTCATGAATAGGATTCAGTTGTTTTAAGAAGTACTCCTTTTATAGGAAAAGCTGTAGTTAGTCAGGATTTAATTAGAGACATAGCTTGGTTTTTATACCCCTGTCACACTACGACGTAACAAGCGAATGTGAGCCTAACGTGGTGATTTTTGGTCATTACGTTGATGTACGTTGGATTACGTTATGATGACGTCATAATGACGTTAGACTGACATCGAGCTACGTCACATTATGTCGTGTTACGTCGAGTTACGTCGAGGTTTTGGACATGTTAAAAAGTTTCGAGGTAGCTCGAACGTAAGGGTTTACGTTCGCCATACGTTCTGTTCACGTTCAGTGAACGTCAATGACGTTAAACGGACGTTAGGCAAACGCTGCTCACTACGTTCAACTACGTTCCACTATGTTGACCCACATTAAACCGGGTGGAAATGCCCACGCGGCATAATGGGAACGCCAGGAGAACATCAGGAAAATGTCAGGAGAACATACATTCAACGTACGTTCAACGTCTCATGATGTATGTAACGTCACGTAACGTTCTTCTGGCGATGGAATAACGTTCATAACATTCTGTGAGCGTAATGACGTTGTCCTCTCTCATTGAATGATGGTATCACTACGCTTTACCGACCTTACGCTCTCGTCCACTATGCTGCATCCACGTTCAACTTGTGCCCAAATTTGCATACTACGCCGAGAAGTTCAACGATCTTCACATTCTCCCTACGTTGACGTCATTACGTCGTAGTGTGACAGGGCCATTACGTTTCGCAAAAGGGAGTAATGGGTTAGTTTTATTAAGGGCTTTTCCGAAGAAAAGATGGGTCATTGAATGTGACTTTTCATTGCTGGCCGGAGGAGGTTACAGTAGTAGAGACTATTTTTCTGAATTATATTCTCCTTGATAGTAATAAATTCCACATTGCACAATTAGAGGCAATTAATTTAGTAGTGGCCCTTAAAGCGTTATGTCCGTTGAACCCTGAGGAGTTTTTAATTATCATTAATACTGATAATGAAGCATCTCAAAAGGTGTTATCAACTGGTACTGGTAAAGACCCTGTGTTATGTGTTTGTGCCAGAGAGATCTGCAGGTTTGCTGCAGGTACAGGTCATACATAAAGCAGGGAAAGAACTGGTATCGGCAGATGCTTTGAGTAGTTTGTTTTTCGACGATAAAGCTAAAGTAGTAGTAGCAAATCAACTATGTAGTGAACTTCATTTAACAAAAGTCAGTGCAGCTCATGACCACACGGTATTTGATATGTACTTATAACTAGGTTGCTCACTCTAATTTATTGCATTGGCTTTATTCCCCCGCAGCTTATGAGTATGCTTAATACCCCTGTCACACTACGACGTAACGAGCCAACGTGAGCCTAACGTGGCCATTTTTCGTCATTACGTTGTGTTACGTCATGATGATGTCAGAATGACGTTAGAATGACGTCGAGTTACGTCACATTACGTTGTGTTACGTTGACTTACGTCAAGGTTTTGGACATGTTCAAAACTTTTGACGTAGCTCGAACGTAAGGGTTTACGTTCGCCGTACGTTCTGTTCACGTTCAGTGAACGTCAATGACGTTAAACGGACGTTATTCCAACGCTGCTCACTACGTTCAACTACGTTGACCCACATTAAACCGAGTGCAAATGCCCACGGGGCGTAATGGGAACGTCAGGAGAACGTCAGGAGAACGTCAGAAGAACGTCAGGAGAACGTCAGGAGAACGTGCATTCAACGTACGTTCAACGTCTCATGAAGTATGTAAGTCACGTAACGTTCTTCTGGCGATGGAATAACGTTCATAACGTTCCGTTAGCGTAATGACGTTGTCTTCTCTCGTTGAACGACAGTATCACTACGCTTCACCGATGTTACGCTCTCGTCCACTATGCTGCATCCACGTTCAACTTGTGCCCAAATTTGCATACTACGCCGAAAAGTTCAACGTTCTTCACGTTCTCTCTACGTTGACGTCGTTACGTCGTAGTGTGACAGCCCCATTAGTTAGAAAACTGAGCATATTTTTCAAGGTAAGACAATATTGGCACCATCTACCGGATAATAATAAAAGCAACCGTTGACCTCGGGAACCCCCTAGCGTGGATAACCAGAACTAGTGTCACAATCACCGCCGGATTTCGCGCCGCAGCGCAATACCCAGACAATAAATACCCCACCACCAATTAAGATTTCCCGACATTTCAAGAGTATTTGTAACCTCTATGTAAAGGTTCCCACCCCATCAATATTGAAGGCAGAACAGAATCGCATACGGCCACCGTTGCATAAAAGCACAAAGAAATTAGTGCGCGGCGGCGGGCCGGCGCGCATTGATACACTCCCATTGCCGGACCGTGACCTATATTCAGAAAGTTTACATCGGCAACGGAACCAGCACGATGTGAGCGCGCCGCGGGACGAGCCCAGCCTCTCCCACCTTTTTTTGTTTAGTTTCACCACATTCTAAACAGAAAAACGGACGATATCTGGCTACAACTGACGATGGAATACCCGTAGACGAGCGGTGTTTCTTCCCTGGACAAGGGGCTAGGCCCCGTCGGTCCCGGGGACGTCGACTCAATGAGCCGGGACGAGTGGTGTTGTGTTGGACACTGCCGGGAAACACGCAGTAGAGGCCGACTCTTACAGGCCCCCTAGGCCCCCGTAGGCCTAGCTGACAGCTGACTCAACAAGCTGGACAAACTTTAACACATACACGGACTGTTATCAAACTCTAGAAGATGGCCACAGCGTCCAGCACTCCTCAGCACCAAAATAAGGTGGAGGAGCAGAACCTTGTGGTGAGTATTCAGGGCATATTCAATCATACTCATATTGGGGTTAATTCGTTGATATAGCATTATATGTTACACTGTTCCTACAATTTCTCTTGTCAACAGAATAGTATATCATATATGTTTGTGAATAATGTATAGAAATTGTGAATATAAAATGTCTTAATGTCTTACCAACCTGGAATTGATTTAACCAGTGGTCCACAACTAGTTCATCAAAGGATGTGGTATGTGCTCTCTCTCTGTGGGAAAGTGCATATAAAAGACCCCTTGCTGTTTATCGGAAAGAGTAGCCTCTGTGGTGGCAGCAGTCTTCCTCCAAAGAAATATGTCAGAATAACCTTTCTGTTAATGTCCAATAGTCAATGATAAGAAGCAATGTGCTCTAGAGGCGTCGTTAAATAAAACACTTTCCTTTGGGGGGGGGGGGGGGGATTGATTTAGGGTTAATTATTGCGTCCAGTGGAAGGATGCATTTATTAAATTGAAGATAATTATTTAGATTTGATTCTACATGTTATATATTTAATTTAGATACCAGTGGCAGTGCACTTATTAACTATTTGTTGTCACACACTGGACTACTATATTGAGTGAATTTAAAGTTTCATGGTCCGATAAAATTGTCAACAGAAACACACTTAGGTCTACCTACACAATAGTACATTTGGTTCTATATATCCAACCTAGATACAACCTGGTACATTAAGTAATGATATGGGACAGCATATAATACAACCACTAACAATGTTACTGCAGAAGCCTATGGTCATAATGGTATCAGAGTTTTGACATGCTTGCCAAAATCAATTTAACTTTTTTTGCACTTAAGATATCTAATAAGTCAGCCATTTAAAGCGACAGCTATGTCAAGTGAAAGTAAGCTGGATTATAACAATCATCCTAATATATTTATCTCAAAACATGACAGAAACCCCAAACCGTCGGACTATGCAACTTTAAAGGGACCAGATATAGGTCACTGAGACACAACTCGTACTCCGACAAATGCTCTCCAAGCATACGTTTGCCAGTTTTCAGTTTATGCAACTACATATGTGGGGGGAGAGTACTGACATTGGTTGCTTCTGTTGTTATATTTAGTCCAGCAGCACTGACACTTTTAGACAACCATATAGAGAAAAAGATGTTAGAAATTGCAATCTAAAATGACAAATATAAAGTTCAAATGTTTATTTATCATAACCAGCTACTATTTGTGTGAATATTTGATTAAATCATGTAGATTAATAGACTTTAAAAGTTGAATTGAGAGCTTTCTGTGGCTGCCATCTTGGTGGTTGCCATGGCTTCCCCTGTGTCTGGGGAACCACTCTAGGTCATGTGATGAGGGAATCCCACCTATGATGTCATTTGTACATCACAGAGTGACAGACCTCAACTCTCCTCCCATATGTTCAGTGGCATGAACTGAACAAACTAAGCAAAGGTAGGTTTGGAGAGCTTTTGATGCTGGATTCGTTTGTATCTGGCTGAGGTATACCTGGCGACTTTAATAGGCCTACTGCGCTGTACAATTGCACCGTAATGTGTATTAATGTATTATTACATACACCTTTGTTATATCCCCGATACAATATTGACACACAGCCCACCCTCCTATTATTCATGTGACTGTGACGCCAGTCGAATCGTGACCATAACAGTGCCTAGGTATCTGAACCCATTGACTGTATTGCCTCAGGTAATTTTAGCTATATTTTGTGAGTATAATTTGACTGTCACTTTACAAATTTTTAACCAAATTCAAAAGTGCATTTGAAATCCTATATTTGCTGTCATTTAACACAAATATGACTTGTTAAGATTTTTCTGTAAATTTCAATGTAAACATAAATATATGTGATACACACATTCCTTTCGTAAAACAAAAGTGACAATAAATTCCACTTTTTGCCTTTGACTTATCAAATTGATACTTGTCACTTCTTAGCCTGGCGCTGAGAATTAATTGGATAGGGCAAGGACTGGTTAGCACAGTATCAGGATAATGTGACTGGGATATCAGGTCATGGTGCCAGCAGTCTGGTCTGCCAGTATGACAGCACTATTAAGTCGCCATGAGTACGCAGTGTCACAAGTCGGTACCCGTTATGATTTGTTTGTTGTTTTACGTCCTAGCAACATCTAAGGTCTTATCAGGACGGGGACCCGTTATGATATGACCTTAGATGTTGCTAGGACGTATACAACAACAATCATTATTGTTCATACCATCTCATGCATAAGTAGTTCATATGCACCATAACTGTTATATTAAGGCGGGAAGTCCAATCGCCTCAATGCTGAAACAAAATATGCTATTTAAACATTTTATTTTTAGTGATCGTTTGTTTATTCTGTTCATAACAGTTAATGGGGCTGTCACATTACGACGTTTCTCACCAACGCGCGCCGACGTGTTGCCTTTTTGGGTGAAACGTCGGGAAGCGTTATGCGTGCGTTAACGGCGCGTCGGTACACGTTGAGTGATAGCAACGCGTGAATGGACACGTCGCCGCGCATCGGGTCGCGCCAATTGTTTTGTGCTTGCACAAAACTTTCGGCGCGCGGCGACGCGTTGGAGGGGGCGTTACGGACGCGCCACCAACGCGCTACTAGCACGCTGCAACCCGTCGAATTTTCTCCCAAAACGCCGAAAAGTTGGACGTGTCTCAAGCCCTAGCAAATATCTTGCGCGTTGGCGGCGCGCCGGGGGGAAACGTCGTAGTGTGACAGCACCATTAGTGCATGCACTTGTTTTCGCCGCTGTGCAGTAGTGGTCATAATCCATACAGATTGATTTCCTTTCTCAATAATTTCACTAAACTTGCTTATGGTGTAAAATATGAAAGTTCCCAATTTTTAATATTGTTGAAGTTTCGTCTATATTTTGTACATAGTCAACATTTGTAATACCTTAGTGTTTTAACGTAGACGTACTATTTTAGTTTTTGTCAAACCTTTACCAGTTAGGTCTGGTCGGTTTCAGGTACTCCATTTTCTTTGTTGTTTTCAGCTCATTTTGCTTCACAAATACCTCACATTATTTCAACGGGACATCTTGCCTGCCATTTACGTGATCAGTAATGGTTTCGCGTAGTGTCTCATTGGTTATTTAAATGCGTTTAACTTTGAAACAAAAAAAGTCACCACACAAACTATTCACTGATGTATATTTATTGATCCAAATATCGGCCTGGTTCCTGCTTACCCCGAGACCGCAGTGTAACAGTTGGGTTGCCGAATTAAGTATTCCATTAGGAATTCAATTAAGCGTTCCTTGTGGAGTTGGCAGGTGCTGAATGACGTCTCAGTCCACACAGGTCAGTGTCCTACCAGTCGTCTCACAGCTGGGACTAGTCGGTTCGTGGGCCGGCCTGCAATATGCGCAGGTGCAAGGGGTTCTGGGTATCTACCACACACACACACACACACACACACACACACACACACACACACACACACACACACACACACACACACACACACACACACACACGCGTGCGCGCACGCATTTGAAGAAAAAGGTACTTTTTGATACATATCTTGGTGCTATATATATATATATATATATATATATATATATATATGCTGTATAAGAATTAATCGAGTATAATTAATCGGAAGCTTTTCCACCTCAGGTCCTCCAATTCTCCACCCTCAATAATCTACTGTAGGTTTTTTTATATCATTGGTCATCGACTACTAATAGTATGCTCTGCCAACCTCTGGCCTGCTGGTGGCGCCACCTGTCTGCCTTTGTGCGCAGGCAGGCATGGTAATGTAACTAATGTTTGTGTGTTTCGTGTATATATACTTATAATTATATACAGTACTTTTACCCTTTGTAGGGCGTCAGACACATAATAATGTTTGTACATTTTGTATATATAATATATACTTATATATAACACTTTTCCCCTTTGTTCTCAGTCGTCATCATCATCATCATGATGCTATCGGTCGCGATGCGACAAAGACTGCTTTCATTACTTGACTGCCGCTCTCCATTTAGCTCTCTGCTGTGAGAGTGATGTCCATGAGTTGGTCTTAATGTCTCTCAGCTTCAGGTTTCTCTTGATGGTATCCTTGAACCGGAGACGAGGGCGACCTCTCTTTCTGTAACTAGAAGACAGTTGAGAATAGAGGATCTGCTTTGATAGCCTGTCTGATGACATCCGCATGAGGTGTCCAGTCCACCGGAGATTCTTTTTGATCAGAAGATTTTCCATAGAGGGCAGCCCCATCCGTTCGAGTATTTCCTTATTTGTCTACATTTCATGAAAGCTGCCTGCAAAAGTGTTGAAGTGCTGCTGGCTTTTGCAAGTTACCAGCGGCACTCTCTCGGGGAGCAAATAGAGGTTTCACACCGGCAAGAACATGTCCAGACAGGCGCAAAACTATTTGTCCCTGCAGTGGCTGGTCGGGAGATGTTGGGAGTTCCATACATCAACCGCCCTTAATGCTGCCACAGTGACATGGTTTTCTGTTTAGGGTTTGCTCCCTTAGCCTTCGGTTCTGTCAAGAACCTGTACCACAAGGCAGTGGTTTACAACTCTGCAAGGCAGGGGCGTCAAACTCCCTGAGGTATTGCAATACCTGCAGTCAGAAGCGTCGTAATGTTTGTATGTTTCATGTATATATATGTACACTTATATGCAGCACTTTTCCCCTTTGTACACAGGTAGATACGTGGCAATGTTGGTTTTGTGTTCATACTTATATATATATCATGTTTCCCCTTTGTATGATACATGGTACTATTTGTATGTTTCATGTATGTATATAATAGATATACTTACATATAACACTTTTCCCCTTTATACTCAGTCAGACGCGTAGTAATGTTTGTATGTTTCATTTTCAGGTGGCTCTAAGAACGCGCCCACTTAACGAAGAGGAACTGCAGCTGGGTGCCACGACAATATGTCACTGTATCGACAACAAGGTGAGTGAACGCGCTCAGCCACGCCACCAACTTTACACCTGACCTACATTTCCTCCAGGGTTGAACCTTTATTTTCCACAAGATGAAAAATAAACGTGGGAAAAAAGCCCTGGATAAAACAGTTTTTGTCCAAAAATAACAGGAAAAAACACATGATATTGCTGGGGGAGGAGTGATATATCAAGTACAAATATATACATTATTATATATACTGGCATTTACAAATGGTTCTTCTGCACTGTGGAACTTCAAAGCAGTGTAGATTGTTTGTTGTTGTTTTATGTCCTAGCAACATCTAAGGTCATATCAAGACGGGTACCGACTTGTGACAGTGCACACTCATGGTGACTTGATAGTGCTGTCCCACTGGGAAACCATGCCGCTGGCACCATGACCTGGTATCCCACTCAGTCATATTATCCTGACACTGAGCACACCAGTCCTTGCCCTATCCTAATAATGCCGATCGCCTGGCTAGGAAGCGACAAGTATCAATTTTTAAGTCGTCGGTTTGACTCGACCAGGGTTCAGATCCACGATCTGCCAGCATGGGAGACGGATGCTCTAACTCATTCGGCCATCCCATCTGGTTAAGCAGTGTAGAAGTGCTACCCCCGTCTGGCCACCTGTCTATCGGTTTTACAGTATGTAGTTTTATGTGTTGAATAGACTATTCCTGACATTTCTATGTTCAGTTAATTTGTAATTAGCAGGTTTATGGATTTAACTAGCGTAGAATATGGTAAAATACAAAACATAGGAGACACCCCGGGGGGCGCAGGGTGGGGGGGGGGGGGAATGGGTTAAGCTATGGAACAAAAAGATCTTTGAAGAAGGCTGATTTAAAATTGCTGTATGTTGTATTCAGAGAAAAAGGAAACAAAAAGATGTGAATTAGGGAAAGGGGGCAAACATAATAGAAATATGGATTTATGCATAAAGTATGTAAACTATTAAAAAAAAAAAAACTCCGTATTCATGAGCCCTGGGTAGCGCTACCCTGGGGCTCTAACCGGGGGGTACGCTACCTCCCCGGCTAACGGTGGAAAATCCGTATTCATGAGCTTGGGGTAGCGCTACCCTGGGGCTCTAACCGGAGGGTACCCTACCCCAATTTCGAAGCAGGGGTAAGCCACTACCCCGAGGGGTAGTGAGCGTGTGTGGCTCTGAATCTATTCAACCTGCGATCATATTTGATAGATTTACATACACAATAAGGGAAATTCGGTCAAATTAACCCTAAATGCGAAGCGAAATTAACGCTGCTGCCGCAAAGGCGGCGATATTAATATTGTCGAATCGACGAATGTAAAGTACACAAATCGCCGCCGCCGCAGCGACGTCGATATCCATACTGTCGACGTCAAGTAAAAATGGCCGCTGCCGAATTGGCGTGAATTCCTTACGCCCAAATCTATTCAATGCGATCATATTTGATAGATTTAAGTACGCAATAAGTGAAATTTGGTCAAATTAACCCTAAATGCGAACCGATATTAACGCTGACGCCGTAACGGCGGCGATATTAATATTTTCGATTCGACGCGTGTAAACAAAGCGAACGGGTAGCTATCCCGACCGGCTAGAACATTGGTGAATACTGATTGACCTACTTAAGTGCCGCCGTTAAACCGAGGGATACCTACCCAACGGCTAAGCCTAACCACCGGCTAACCGTACCCCGCGCTCATGAATACGGGCCCAGAGCGAGTGGCATGTTGCACCCCGATCAGGGGACCGGTGAGGTGCATTCCGGACACCCCACCCTGGAAGGGGAGGGTGGGAGGACGCTACAGAGCTTATTACATGTGATAAAGGGTTTATCACTATCCACATATTATATATATATATATATTTATATATATATATATATATATCGTATATGTCCCAATAGACTGCACTGCGCGAGTGCAGACACATGGATGCGCATCTATTCAAAGTTATTGAATTTCATGGATTAGTTTTTGTCGTGCCTCTGAAATAAAGTGGGATTGTCTTATTTTATGTGCGTTCAGTCTGAATATGATCGTAAATTTGTGCATGCTTTCAATCTTGAAATTGGGGTGTGTGCTTCTATTGGGTAGCGTGCTTCTATCGGGACATATACGGTATATATAATATCTTGGAAATCATCCCCAAGTGAAATTCCACATGCACAATTAGGCATGGGTAGTTTGATTGCGTCAACGAGCCTAGGTAGGCTAATGCTTAGGACACTCCTAGAATAGCAGAAATGTGGGTTCGATATGTATATATATATATATATATATATATATATATATATATATACACATATATATATAGTTATATATATATATAGAGAGAGAGATACAGACATCAGACACACATACAGATGGTGCATAGATATGTGTATAGACACACACAACCAGACACACACACCGATATATACAGTCAGAGGGTGCATAGTTATATATAGGCGCACACACACAGACACACGGATGGTGCATAATTATACATATCCACACACACAGATGGTGCACAGTTATACAAACAGACACACCTACATATGGTGCATAGCTAGATATAGAGAGGCACACATACAGATGGTGCATAGTTATACATACAGACACACACATACAGACACACATACAGATGGTGCATAGTTATGCATACAGACACACACACATACACACATACAGATGGTGCATAGCTAGATATAGAGACACACAGACAGATGGTGCATAGTTATACATATAACACACAGACACACACTGACACACGGATGGTGCATAGTTATATGTAGAGACACACACACACAGATGGTACATAGTTATACATAGAGAGACACAGACACACATACAGATGGTGCATGGTTATACATACAGACACACACAGAACCACAGACAGATGGTGCATAGTTATACATACACACACAGACACATACAGATGGTGCATAGCTATACATAGAGACAGACACACATACATATGGTACATACTTATACATAGAGTGAGACACACATACACACATACAGATGGTACATATTTATACAGACACACATACAGATGGTGCATGGTTATACATACAGATACACACATATAGATGGTGCATGGTTATACATACATACACACATACAGACGGTGCATAGTTATACATACAGACACACACATACACACATACAGATGGTGCATGGTTATACATACATACACATACAGATGGTGCATAGTTATACATACAGACACACACAGCCACACATACAGATGGTGCATGGTTATACATACATACACACATACAGATGGTGCATGGTTATACATACATACATACAGACGGTGCATAGTTATACATACAGACACACACAGACCCACACACAGATGGTGCATAGTTATACATACAGATACACACATACAGATGGTGCATGGTTATACATACAGACACACATACACACATACAGATGGTGCATAGTTATACATTCAGATACACACAGCCACACATACAGATGGTGCATCGTTATACATACAGACACACACAGCCACACATACAGATGGTGCATAGTTATACATACAGACACACACAGCCACACATACAGATGGTGCTTGGTTATACATACAGACACACACATACACATACAGACGGTGCATAGTTATACATACAGATACACACATACAGATGGTGCATGGTTATACATACACACATACAGACGGTGCATAGTTATACATACAGACACACACATACACACATACAGATGGTGCATGGTTATACATACATACACACATACAGACGGTGCATAGTTATACAAACAGACACACACATACACACATACAGATGGTGCATGGTTATACATACATACACATACATATGGTGCATAGTTATACATACACACACATACAGACGGTGCATAATTATACATACATACAGACACACACATACACACATACAGATGGTGCATAGTTATACAGACACACACATACCCACACACAGATGATGCATGGTTATACATACAGACACACACATACACACATACAGATGGTGCATGGTTATACATACATACACATACAGATGGTGCATGGTTATACATACAGACACACATCCACATACAGATGGTGCATGGTTATACATACATACACACATAGACACATACAGCTGGTGCATGGTTATACATACAGACAAAGACACACATACATATGGTGCATGGCTATACATACAGATACACACATACAGATGGTGCAAAGCTAGCTAGAGACACACACAGAAACACAGACATATGGTGCATAGTTATACATATATAAGATGAACACAGACATACGGATGGTGCATAGTTATACGTACAGACAGACACACAGACATATGGTACATATTTATACATAGAGACACACATACAGATGGTACATAGTTATACACACAGACACATACATATGGTGTATAACCGAAAATGGCCGAACTGAACCAGAGTGCGGAGAGACCCGGACAAGCGGCGTTCGTTACCGGAAGTTGGAGCCGCGCTTTCATTCTGTAACGACGTGCGGCGAATCGATGGAACGCACCTCCACAAAGAGACGCCCTGAATATTTCAGCAACTACTCATTGCTTCGCACTCACAGGCCACCCGCCCCAGCAAGCCGAGGTACCTGGACTGTCACTGCTCTCTTAGATGTCAGATATATGAATATAAACAGCTGGCCCAGGTAAACAGAATAACAATAAAACTAACATATATTTATGTCCAACTGTCCGAGCCGGTCTGTAGGCGCTAAAGACCAGACACAACTGGTATACAAGTGGTCAGAGCCCCTCACAGGTGGCGCCGATGTGGCCAATACTGTAACTACACAGGGGCAGTGTTTATGGGGTGTAGTGAGTAGAGTATAGGAAATTGTAGATAGTTAGTCTCCTTGTTTACATTCCCATAATAAATTATAGATCATATATATATATATGCTGTATAAGAATTATACGAGTATATTAACCCGGAATATCCCTCATCACTTACTCAGCTCCGTGGACTGTGGGAGTCTCTCATAGTAATCTACTGCTCCAGCCTCCCCACCTCAGCTCCGACGGTGGCGCCACGACACCTTCACACTGGAATGGGTGTCTGTTATACATAGTATTTCTAGTGCTTTATATTTTGGTTAGTGGTTCTTCTATATTTATTGGTGCTTATTTTTATATTCATTCTGGTGTTTATTTTTTGTGTTTATTTTGTGTGTTAATTTTTGTGTTTATTTTTCTGCTTATTTTTCTGCTTATTTTACCTATTTATTTGGCTGTTTAGTTATTTGTCGGTGTTTGTTAGGCTTTCCTTGACTTTTTGGAGGATGTCTCCCATCTTGTTTTTGTATCCTTGCTTGAGCGTTTCACCTTCTCCGGCTGAGTCTAGGAACCTACCTGAGCCCCAGTATGGGCACTTTGTGCATTCTCTGAATACATTTCCTGGGGCATCTATTAGCTTTTTCTTTAGTTCCTCGTTTTGGGTGAATTTTGCATGGATGATATCCTCTAGTACTTTTTCATTTGTTTTGCACCATTCCGGTGTTCTCCATATTTTGTTTGCCATTGCCTTTATTGTATATGGGTTGTCTGCATTGTCGATCATCCTCATTATATCATGTTTCTCATGGAATTTGGCCATTATCGAGCAGTAATATTGCTCAGCTGATGTGTATTTCTTTCCATCTTTTCCTGTGATGTCACACTTGTACAGGTTGCTAAAGGGGGAGTTCTGCCCCTGGAAGGACACTCCCCAGGCATGTTCTCTGGTTGCTGCTTTCTCCGGGGTGATTTCTGGTATCTCTATTTTCCCAAAGTCGTTGGGTGTGTATATTGTTCCATTTACCTCGATGTTGCACCCTCTCATTTTAACTGATTTGATCTTTTCATTTTTGCTTTCAGTTGCTAGTGTGTACATTTGTTGCACGTTTTTTTCACTTAGCATTTCAGCTTCTGTTCTTACTGGTCTAATTGTTACTTTGCTGTATTCTTTTTTGTTTTGGAGGGTTTTCTTTTTTTGAAAGAACTCTTTCTTTTGTGATTCCTTTTCCAGTTGGATTCTGATGCTTCTTGGTCTGTTCGTTTTTTTCCCGTTGTTCTGAGAGAGAGAGAGTGGGTCTTTGGGTTCCCCGTCCTGTTTTTTGCCTTCGGCCTGTTCTTTGTCTGCATCATTTTTTGGTTCTGGTGCTTTTTCCTTCGTTTATTTTTTTGTCCCTAGACGGTAGGCTTTTGTCACTACCGTCCAGCCAAAAAGCATATCTGTGACCATTTTTTCTATGCTTTCATCTTCCTTTTCTGGGATGCCGTGCACGATGACACTAAGCTTTTTATTCTCATGGTTTGGTGCTTGGGTGTGGGCTGCACCCGTGGGTGGCTTCTTTTGGTCAGTGGGCGTTGTCCTTGTGTTGTTGGTATTGGTGTTTACATTTGTGTCTTTCTTTTTTGTCTTTAGTTTTTCGTATTCCGCTTTGTACCATGCACATTCTCTTTGCAATGTGTTGTAAGCTACCTGGAGTGTCTGGAGTTTGGTTATGGGATTGATGAGGATTATCTCATTCAGTCACATTATCTTGATATTTAGTTAACCATCCCTGACTTGTCCTATTTATATTGTAGGCCGTGACCCAGGTTAGGTTCACCTATAGTGGGCATTTATTTTCTTACGTAACGGTCTCTTTGCAAGTAGCATTCATGAAACTCTTGGGCCTATGTTTGAGGACAACATAACCCGACGGGTGAGGGTGCTGGTGGCTTGGTCTCCCAGTGGGGCAGCACTATAAAGTCACCATGAGTGCACACTGTTACAACCTAATGTCACCTTAGATGTACCCAGGATGTAAAACCCCAAACAAATAACAAACAAACGCCTGTGTCGGAGTCTCTGCTTTGTATGACCACGTGATTGATATGCATAACTACAGGTGGCGCTAATGAGTGGAACAAAATAGAATCACATCATTCTGGGTGGGACAAGGAGGTAGTGTGTTGTCTTACTCAGTACACCCTGGCACATCGCATTCTGGGTGGGACACGGAGGCAGTGTGTTGTCTTACTCAGTACACTCTGGCACGTCACATTCTTGGTGGGACACGGAGGCAGTGTGTTGTCTTACTCAGTACACTCTGGCACATTGCATTCTGGGTGGGACAAGGAGGCAGTGTGTTGTCTTACTCAGTACACCCTGGCACGTCGCATTCTGGGTGGGACACGGAGGCAGTGTGTTGTCTTACTCAGTACACTCTGGCACGTCACATTCTGGGTGGGACACAGAGGTACACAAAAACTGGTGGGACAAGGAGGTAGTGTGTTGTCTTACTCAGTACACTCTGGCACATTGCATTCTGGGTGGGACAAGGAGGCAGTGTGTTGTCTTACTCAGTACACCCTGGCACGTCGCATTCTGGGTGGGACACGGAGGCAGTGTGTTGTCTTACTCAGTACACTCTGGCACGTCACATTCTGGGTGGGACACAGAGGTAGTGTGTTGTCTTACTCAGTACACTCTGGCACATCGCATTCTGGGTGGGACAAGGAGGCAGTGTGTTGTCTTACTCAGTACACTCTGGCACGTCACATTCTGGGTACACGAGGCAGTGTGTTGTCTACCAGTACACTCGGCACACATCTGGGTGGGACAAGGAGGTAGTGTGTTGTCTTACTCTGTACACTCTGGCACATCGCATTCTGGGTGGGACACGGAGGCAGTGTGTTGTCTTACTCAGTACACCCTGGCACGTCACATTCTGGGTGGGACACGGAGGCAGTGTGTTGTCTTACTCAGTATACCCTGGCGCGTCGCATTCTGGGTGGGACACGGAGGCAGTGTGTTGTCTTACTCAGTACACCCTGGCACATCGCATTCTGGGTGGGACACGGAGTCAGTGTGTTGTCTTACTCAGTACACCCTGGCACGTCACATTCTGGGTGGGACACGGAGGCAGTGTGTTGTCTTACTCAGTACACTCTGGCACATTGCATTCTAGGTGGGACACGGAGGCAGTGTGTTGTCTTACTCAGTACACCCTGGCGCGTCGAGTCGACCTCATTTCACGCGTGATTCAAAACGAGGCTTGCATTTGACAACACAATGGGGGTGTGCGGTCTGCATGCCTTAAATGGTGGATACACAAGTAGTAGTGGATCAAGGTTACGTAAGTCACTGAGTACTGGAACCAATCAAAGCCAAGCTCGCTCAAATGTTATCTAACTATAGTCATTGTCTTAAATTAGATGCATGTTAGAGCTTTACCAACTTGATCACCGCCAATGCACTGATTCCTTAAGCTATAGTGGCACCACCGAGTAGGGAACTCGGGAACTATTGCAATATTTTATTTCGGTAATGCTAATACTGTCTTGGGGGTGATGAAAATGGGAAATATTGCGCCTAGAGCGGGACTCGAACCCACATCTCTTTGCATTCCGGGCCAGTGTGCTAACCATTACACCACCTAGGCTCTCTGATATCACCATACGACCCACGCTTTCCTGTCTATGTGGTTACTTGCCTGAGAGGTCAGTGCAGCCTACTACAATACTTTAATAGTGCTGCGATCAGCATTGGTTAAGATATTGCATTGAGAGGTGTTGCAAAGACACGGTCACTCTGGTCTTAACGGCACTCGAACCCACACCTCTGCCATTTCGGGATGAGCATCTATGGTCTAGGTTACAAGTTCTAGTACATTCACAGGGTAGGTTCAATTCCATAAAATACACGCATGTGATTTCTCCGGTTTTAACCGGAATTCCGTTGTTTAACAAAAAAAATCAGGTTTTTTTCCTGGCTGCTGAAACACCTCTGAAATACACTATTTGCATCCCTCTCGTGACTCAGTGGGATGCTGTGTGTCCCCACGATAACCTAAAAGAAATGTCTGTTTTTTTCCCAGCACCCAATCACATGCCTGATAAGACTTAGCTTGAGTATGTACAACATCCTGGTCATGGCTCCATTGTCGCGAGAGGTGATGCAAGCAAATGGGATACAATTCCTAGAGTGGGACTTGAACCCATATTTCTGCCATTCCAGAGCAAGTGTCCTAACCAATAGTTTGCTGGGGTCCCTGATGTAATCACCTACATCCACTCGCATGTGAATGTGGCATTTCACCTGGTGATGTTAATATATTGCACTACATATCTTTCACCATTGTACAGTTCTTAAGCCGTGTTCACACGGGGCAGTTAATTCGAATCATAAAAATCGACTTGTATAGTTTGGGTTACATTTCGCGTCTGAACGCGAGGCTAAGTCGGATTAGGGCTGATTCGATTCATATTATTCAGATTTTATAAACCACTTGTGTAGGTGGTTTATATGAACCAAATTTTATGATTCGACTTATATCGCCCGTGTGAACGCAACCGACTTACTTGAGGTGGATTAAGCACGTCACACTATATAATATAATTTGGTCTATGAACCTCCTAGAGGTGCACATATAGTTTTTTCATGATTTATTTTAAGGTTTTCACTGCCCAGCAGAAGTTTTGACCATTCCAAACCAATACGATTCAGTCCATACATATCTAAGTCGAACCCACACTCTCTCGTGCCGACGTCGACTAACCGAAACTGGTGCTGGTTAGTATGGACTTGCTCATGCACTGATATTGATTTCCGGCCCACGTACTGCCCGTGTGGACGCGACACTAGTTCGGTTCATATTATCCGCCTTGTATAAAGCGGCGTAAACTTTTCCCGTGTGAACACGGCTATAGTGAGTCTCAATTAAGATTCTGTAGCGAAGACTTGCACAAATCTGAATAGTGTTGGAAAAGTGCCAAGGTGGTCATATTTTCGCTCTTCTCACAAACTGCACCGGGTGCGGTTTCCAAATTGGTAGAGCGCGGGTCTCACCTGTGCGAGATCGGGAGTTTGGTTCCCGGTCGAGTCAAACCAATGACTTATAAAATTGATACTTGTCACTTCCTAGCCTGGCGCTCGGCATTACTAGGATAGGGCAAGGACTGGTTAGCTCAGTGTCAGGATAATATGACGGACTGGGAAATCGGGTCACGGTGCTGGCAGCCTAATTTCCCAGTGGGGCAGCACTATAAATTTGCCATGAGTGCACACTGTCACAAGCCAGTACCATCCTGATCTGACCGTAGATGTTTCCAGGACGTAAAACTCCACCAACCATCTAGCAAACCACAAAAGTATGCATGCCTTTTCCGTTTATACAATCAAACATGTGTTGGGAGAGTGATAGCAAGTACTCAGGTATCACCATGCAATTTCTATTTTGCTCGGTTCACATTTTCTCATTTGCTTGTAGTGTATTTAGAAAAATATTAAATCATGTCTAGATAGATCGCTGTACAAGCGTTCTATTCAAATGCAAATTAACCACGCTACCTCTCAGAAATGTGATCACGTCAAAGGAATTCGATACAGAGCTGAACCATGGCATGTATTTGGCGCTTGGTTTATGTTGTCAAGCAACACTCTCTATAGATAAGAGATTCACCCCGTACTTGTAGTAGGGGTGAAAGACAACCTTATATAAAAGCAGCCAACGAATTTCGACATGCTGGGGAAATGAACTTAGCCAATACATTCTTAATTTACCCGCTACTTTTCTATTACGGCTATCTTGTCTTTTTGCATTCTCTCCCCATTTCACCAACTCTGTGCCAATATAAGCCGCCGTTATATACTGGAACCAGAGATTCCACTTCCTGTTCCATACTAAAGCAATTTTCGTTGTGATTCACCCCTACTACACTGGCTATACACACGATGTGAAAGTGTGCTGGAGTGAAGATTCCATCCCAGTCCATATCCAGCACCTTTAAAGTCAAGGTGAGCCGTGTAAGGTGGCACAATACCAAATCCACAGGCGCTGTGCACAAGTCCCAGCTTGTAGTCAAAGCCTGAATAATGATCAGTCATCCAGGCAATCCCAGTCGGTGTGTGCGCTATACTGACGTTATCGCGGTATAAACAAGGACACTATGCCAGTGTGTATGACTGTATGCATGTGTGCTGTACTGACGTTAATGCAGTATAAACGAAAACACTATGCAGGTGTGTATCACTGTATGTATGTGTGCTGTACTGACGTTATGGTGGTATAAACAAGGACACTATGCAGGTGGGTATGACTATGTATGTGCACTGTACTGAAAATTATGGCAGTATAAACAAGGACACTATATGGGTGTATATGACTGTATGTATGTGTGCTGTACTGACGTTTTGGTGGTATAAACAAGGACACTATGCCAGTGTGTATGACTGTATGTATGTGTGCTGTACTGATGTTATGGTGGTATAATCAAGGACACTATACGGGTGTCTATGACTGTATGTATGTGTGCTGTACTGACGTTATGGTGGTATTAACAAGGCCACAATGCCGGTGTGTATGACTATGTATGTGTGCTGTATTGACGTTATGGTGGTATAAACAAGGACACTATGCCAGTGTGTATGTATGTGCAGTGTACTGACGTGATGGTGGTATAAACAAGGACACTATACGGGTGTCTATGCCTGTATGTATGTGTCCTGTACTAACGTTATGGCGGTATAAACAAGGACACTATGCCAGTGTGTATCACTGTATGTATGTGTCCTGTACTGATGTTATGGTGGTATAAACAAGGACACTACGCATCTGTGTATCACTGTATGTATCTGTGCTGTACTGACGTTATGGTGGTATAAACAAGGACACTATGCCGGTGTGTATGACTGTATGTATGTGCACTGTACTAATATTATGGTGGTATAAACAAGGACACTATATAGGTGTGTATGTATGTGTGCTGTACTGATGTTATGG
Organism: Branchipolynoe longqiensis; assembly: GCA_030323885.1. NCBI lineage: Eukaryota > Metazoa > Annelida > Polychaeta > Phyllodocida > Polynoidae > Branchipolynoe > Branchipolynoe longqiensis. The sequence continues at coordinate 2,295,196 of CM059192.1, read as the reverse complement.
CGGTATAAACAAGGACACTATGCTGGAGTGTATGTATGTGTGCTGTACTGATGTTATGGTGGTATAAACAGGGAGACTATGCCGGTGTGTATCACTGTATGTATGTGCACTGTACTGACATTATGGTGGTATAGACAAAGACGCTATATAGGTGTGTATGACTGTATGTATGTGTGCTGTACTGATGTTATGGCGGTATAAACAAGGACACTATGCCGGTGTGTATGTATGTGTGCTGTACTGATGTTATGGCGGTATAAACAAGGACACTATGCCGGTGTGTATCACTGTATGTATGTGCATAGTACTGACGTTATAGTGGTATAACAAGGACACTATATGGGTGGGCATGACTGTATGTATGTGTGCTGTACTGATGTTATGGCAATATAAACACGGACACTATGCTGGTGTGTAGGACTGTAAACAGAGAAACAAGAAGACTGACATGCTTGAGAAAGGGTACATATTCTCTGGCGGGAATATGTTAATTGCTCACCTAAAATTAAAATGTGACCGTCTGAGCAGGTCTGTAGGCAGCAACTACCAGACACAGCCCGTATCCAAGTGTTCAGAGCCCCTCACCGGTGGCGCCAATGTGGCCAATTCTGTAACTACGCACTGGGTTAGTAGATAGTATTGAGTGAGTATACATACAGCACAGGGAACTGAAGAGTGATAGTGACCTTGTTTATATTCCCATAATAGATTATAGAGCACACATATATATGAGAATCTTCGTATGAACTCATGATACATGAGACCTGATAAGGATGTCATACCTCTGTAAACGATGAGGCAACCACCACAGATGAGCTGTGGTCACGTGCTTGCCCGCGTGCAGTGCCAGATAACCCTGATTCGCCATCCTCACGCACGGGCGAGTATGGACAATCTTCAGTTGGTTGGTTGTTGGGAGTTTAACGTTCTGGCAACATCTAAGGTAATATCAGGACGGGCACCGATTTGTGACATTGCATAATGCTCATGGCGACTTTATAATGCTGCCCCACTGGGAAATCAGCCCGTCGGCACTATGACCCTATATCCCACTCAGTCACATTATCCTGACACTGGGCTATCCGGTCCTTGCCGTTCTATTGAACCCTTTTCCCCAGTTTAACCCTTTCTGCTCCGATTTTCCTGATTTTGTCTCATTGAATGTGTGTGTGTGTGCAGAATTATGATTCTATTTCTTAAACAGCTTTACTTATTACACCGTTGGACAGAGTGGGGAAGAGACATAGAATAAAGAGTCTAGAACAAAATCAGGTTTTGTCCACTAAAAGTGGTGGGGGGGGGGGGGGGGAAGCACAATAATAGTGAAGGAAAAATATATATCAAGAAGAACCATGCCAATATATAGTGGTAATTAAAAACGGTTCTTCTGCAGTGTGGAACATTATGCTAGTCCCCCCCCCCCCCCGGCTGGCCACCTGTCTATTGGTTTTATAGTACTTAGGTTTATGTGTTGAATAAACCATTCCTAAATGTTTTAAGTTCAGTTCATTTGTATGTAGCAGGCTACATATTATAACACGATGATATATGTATGGATTCGTCCAACCATCAGGGCCTCAAGGTAAAATGGACACATCAGACATTAAACTAGTATTTTAATGCCGTGCTACCGTGTGCAGTGGCCTAGCCGGTAGAGCGCGGGCCTCGCGTGTGCGAGATCGTGAGTTTGGTCCCTAGTCAAACCAAGGATCATTGCCAAATCAGTATCTAAATACTGGGTTGGAGCAAAGACCCTATAATACTAAGACGGCTCACTCCCTATCTCTCCCATGGTAATGTAAATTTCGCAGTGCCACCTTGTGGTGGGTTTGATCAGCCCGGCTGCTGGTTGGTGTTTCACATGTAAACACATACAATTATATTATACATGAGATAGGTAAGTATGAATACACATCAATATGAAATTGCTATGAACAAATACACATCATCATCATCATTACCATTGCCATCATCCCGCATCTTTCACATTCATATATGGGTCGTTCTCAGAAACTGTGTACCACTTGAGGTAGTCTACTTGAAATGCACATTTCAAAGGAACCCATTATTGGAGTGTCAATATTTAGATTTCATCATTTAGACCAATAATTTGGGAGATATTTTAGATCAAAAGTAAATGTTAATATTGTGTATTATGTGTCTTATTGGGATGGATGTAGCTAAATAAATAGAAAATTACATCACTAATTTGTGACATTGTCAACAGCATTGAAAATAAAGTGTCACAAACTTAATCAAAACTTCTAAACAACAACCCATTTCACTTCAAATGGTCATATACAATGTCTTCATTAAGTTGAAAACATCTATTTCTTTTTTTTTTTAATTAAAAAAAATAGGTGACCTTTTCTGGAGTCATTAACATCGTAACATTCGTTTCCACTTGCATGTACTATCAAACTGCATCAAACACTGAGTACAGACACAGTACAGGAACTATTTTTACCATTTCACACTCTACGCATGGACCCAGTTATGGTATAGTAAAAGATCAATCCTGAAATTGCCCCTAAGCATTGAAATTTTAGCCAAACATTTGTGTAAAATTGTTGATTCCACTTGGACTGTTACCTTGCTAATATTTTTCTGCTTTTCTCTTTAATCATCACAAATAAGACAAAAGCATAGCAATGAGGTTTTAAATTATTATTACTACTGTTTATAAAGCAAGTGGCATGTGAAATGTCCTAAAAATGTCAAGCTTTGTATGGAAAATATTTGATTTTGGAGTCAGATTGGTTTCCATGCTATACTGTTATTTATTGGGTGTGAGCATCATTTGACCTACTTAAAAATGTCAGAATATGTTTATTTTCAATTATTCAGATGCAAAAGGACATACACTTTCAGGTAGCTTGTATATATATAGATTTTGACAGTATTTTGATTTTGTGGTACTGATGTCACAGTATTGGTACACAACTTCTGAGAACGACCCATATACATTTATACATATAATATAGCAACTGTTTAACCAAGAGAACAGCCAGGGCACCAAGTGGTGGGTTTGATAATTTTAATTACACAGTACAGGCTGAGTGAGCCGTCTTAGTATTATATATATAGGGTCTTTGGTTGGAGCTCACATAGCCCACTCTGATGGCAGGGAGAGGTGGAAAAGTAAAGTTTGTTTTATTTACCGATGCCTCTAGAGCACATAGATTTTTATCATCGGCTATTGGATGTTAAACATATGGTCATTCTGACATATTTCTTTGGAGGAAACCCACTGCCGCCACATAGGCTACTCTTTCCAATAAACAGCAAGGGGTCTTTTATATGCACTTTCCCACAGACAGGACAGCACATACCACAGCATTTGATGAACCAGTTCTGGACCACTGGTTGGAATGGAAAATAGCCCAAGCTGCAAATGGGTCCACTGAGTAGGATCGATAGGATGACCCATACCTTCACAGGTGGACACTCTCCCACCTGAGCTACGTCCCGCTCTGGGAGAGGTGGAATTACTTGTTTTGATATGACAGAGTAAAATTAATGACCAATGAGTCCAAAACATGCTGTATTTCAGAGACTAAGCCTACCCAGCTGATTATGCTGTCCCTAGCATTCCTAAGCTTTGGGTTTACATTTAACCTGTACACAGAGATGATTTTCAGACACATTGAAGATTGCAAGGGAGTGACAATAGGTGGCATGAACGTCAACAATCTTAGATATGCCGATGACAGTGTAATACTAGCAGACAGTGAGAAAACCCTACAAGATATAGTGAATAGAATCAATAAAGCTGGAATACTATTCAACATGAAGATGAATGCCAGGAAGACCAAAACAATGGTTATAAGTAAAAAGACAGATAAACCAAATGTCAATATAACCATAGATGGCACAAACATAGAACAAGTATCCGAATTCATATATCTCGGACAAAAGATTACAAATGATGGGAGATGTGAGGAAGAAATTAAAAGAAGGATAACAATAGCCCGAACAACATTCTCCAAAATGTATAGAGTGTTAACATCAAGTAAGATATTAATACAAACAAGGAAGCGTATTCTTCAGTGTTATGTGTGGTCTACTCTAATGTATGGGGCAGAGACATGGACAATCTCTAAGAAAATGTACAAACGTTTAGCAGCATTTGAGATGTGGACTTATCGAAGGATGATGAAAATATCATGGACAAAGAAGATCACCAACAAAGAAGTTCTCAGAAAAATTAAAAATAAGAAAAGCTTGTTTGCCACTATACAGACAAAGAAACTTATTTATTTTGGCCACATCATTCGTCAGAGTTCAATATACCGTACATTGTTGGAAGGGAAGGTGAATGGCAGCAGAGGGAGAGGGAGACCAAGAACATCATGGTTTACAAATATTTCACAGTGGACAGGCTTGAATTATTCACAGTCTATCAGAACAGCACAACATCGGGACAAGAGGAGAACCATTGCATCCAACCCTCGACTAGAGGATGGAACTATTGATTGATTGAGCATTCCTAACGGGTACACACAGAGGCCCTCAGTCCTGATTGTGCCCTAAATAACTCCCTGGATATAGCAGAGGTGCAAACTCTCCCGATTTGGCCCGAAATCTCCCTAAAATATAGCAAAATAATCCCAATTTCTCATCTTTTATTCGCAATCTCCTGCCAAAGTATCATTTTAGCTTGTGTTTTCGTTGTTTATATTTGTGTTTTTACACATATTTTACACCAGAATGCATCATTTCAAAAATTCTCTGGGGAAGCCCCCACCCGGACCCCACTGTGGAATGGGTACAACGCCTCATCCTGCACCCCCCTCCCATTCAGCCATGTTATTTCTGTCTATTTACAATTTGTGTATTAGTAGGTACTCCAAAGTGGTCATATACGGTGTCCGCAGCGCGAAATTTGACCTATTTTAACCGTTTTAGAAAGGCTTCAATCTCCACTAATTCTGCTTGGTTTGAAATAAAAATTATATCAAATTAAAGCTTGTTCTTTTGTCTTTTAGGGTGTCTGAATTTTAATTATCATTATGAAATAAATTACAGTCAATGGACACTTGTTGGGGGGTACCATACTAGAAAAGTGAACTTTTAGTTTTTGCCTCATATTGATTCAAAACATGTACGATCATATAGAGCTTTTGATTTAGATTATTTTGGAATAAAAATTAGAGTGATAGTGTAAGTAGAACAGAAGTTATGATGTTTTCAAGAATTTATCATTGACCCTGCTGATATTCTGTAGAAATTAAGGAATTTAGCAAGTTTAGCATGAAATATCTGAAAGAATAACAAAGATAATGGTCTGGAAAAAATTGAGCCTGCTATTTGTGCTATAGAGAGTGAGATTCTTTAATATTGGACAGATCATATGCAAAATAGCTTCCAGGTGGGACCCTAAAAACCAAGATTTGGCTAATTTGGAAATGTGCACAAATTGGAGTAAAAAAAATCAATCTTTAAACACTCATAACTTTGCAGCTATTCAATCGATCTAAATGATTTTTATATCATTGAGATCCGATTTAAAAGATCTGTACAGATATATAACTTGTAATACTGACCTGTTGAAAAAAAAATCACTTTGGAGTACCTAGTATTAATGAGATCTCACACTCTTATCTACTTGCCACCTGTGGAATAGGATGGTTGGTTGTTGGAGGTTTACGTCCTGGCAACATCTAAGGTCATATAGGTAATTTCACGATGGACACAGGAGAGAGGTGAATGGCTGTTGCTATTGGTTTGTAACAAAGTGGGGGTGCTGTGGAAGCGGGTGGTAGTGATGGTGGTGGTGGTGGTGGTACTAGGTAGTGATGGTGGTAGGGGTGGTGGTGGTGGCGGGGTGGTGGTGGTGGCGGTGGTGGTGGTGGCAGGGGGGTGGTGGTGGTGGAGGTGGTGGCGGGGGGGTGGTGGTGGCGTTGGCGGGGGGGTGGTGGTGGCGGGGGGGCGGGTGGTGGTGGTGGTGGTGGTGGTGGTAGGGGTAGGGGTGGTGGTGGTGGTGATGGCGAGGTGCGGGCGTAGACCGGAAGTGGCGAGGCGGTGGAACTCTCCTGTCTCGGAGGCCACTCAGAGACTGCAGACCCATTCATAATGAAACACGCCGGTCGATACCCTCCCGGCACGCACCAGCGGAACCAGTCTAGCCAGCGCCACCAGCCTAACGAGCAACACCAGCCTAACGAGCGGAACCAGCGACACCAGCCTAACAAGCAACACCAGCCTAATGACACCAGCAACACCAGCAGCACCAGCCTAACCAGCGACACCTGCAGCACCAGCCTAACCAGCAGCACCAGCCTAACGAGTGGAACCAGTGACACCAGCCTAACAAGCAACACCAGCCTAATGACACCAGCAGCACCAGCCTAACCAGCGACACCTGCAGAACCAGCCTAACCAGCAGCACCAGGCTAACCAGCGGAACCAGTGGCACCAGCCTAACAGGCAACACCAGCCTAACGATCGGAACCAGTGACACCTGCCTAACCAGCGACACCAGCGGAACCAGTGGCACCAGCCTAACCACACCAGCAGCACCAGCCTAACCAGCGACACCTGCAGCACCAGCCTAACAAGCAACACCTGCAGCACCAGCCTAACAAGCAACACCAGCCTAACAAGCGGAACCAGTGGCACCAGCCTAACAAGCAACACCAGCCTAACGAGCAGAACCAGCAGCACCAGCCTAACAAGCAACACCTGCAGCACCAGCCTAACAAGCAACACTAGCCTAACGAGCGGAACCAGTGACACCAGCCTAACAAGCAACACCAGCCTAATGAGACCAGCGACACCAGCCTAACCAGCAACACCTGCAGCACCAGCCTAACAAGCAACACCAGCCTAACAAGCGGACCCAGTGGCACCAGCCTAACAAGCAACACCAGCCTAACGAGCAGAACCAGCAGCACCAGCCTAACAAGCAACACCAGCCTAGCGACCCCAGCAGCACCAGCCTAACCAGCGACACCTGCAGCAGCAGCCTAACAAGCAACACTAGCCTAACGAGCGGAACCAGTGACACCAGCCTAACCAGCAGCACCAGCCTAACCAGCACAACTGAACCAGTAGCACCAGCAGCACCAGCCTAACCAGCGACACCTGCAGCACCAGCCTAACGAGCGATACCTGCAGCACCAACCGAACCAGTAGCACCAACAACACCAGCCTAACAAGCAACATCAGTCTAACGAGCCGAACCAGCGACACCAGCCTAACAAGCAACACCAGCCTAACGAGACCAGCGACACCAGCAGCACCAGCCTAACCAGCAACACCTGCAGCACCAGCCTAACAAGCAACACCAGCCTAACAAGTGGAACCAGTGGAACCAGCCTAACAAGCAACACCAGCCTAACGAGCAGAACCAGCAGCACCAGCCTAACAAGCAACACCAGCCTAACGAGCGGAACCAGCGACACCAGCCTAACCAGCGACACCTGCAGCACCAGCCTAACAAGCAACACTAGCCTAACGAGCGGAACCAGTGACACCAGCCTAACAAGCAACACCAGCCTAACGAGACCAGTGACACCAGCAGCACCAGCCTAACCAGCAACACCTGCAGCACCAGCCGCACCAGCCTAACAAGTGACTCCTGCAGCACAAACCTAACAAGCGACTCCTGCAGCACCAACCTAACAAGCAACACCAGCCTAACTAGCAGAACCAGCGACACCAGCCTAACAAGCAACACCAGCCTAACGAGCGGAACCAGCGACACCTGCAGCACCAGCCTAACCAGCGACACCTGCAGCACCAGCCTAACAAGCAACACCAGCCTAACGAGCGGAACCAGCGACACCTGCCTAACCAGCGGAACCAGCAGCACCAGCCTAACCAGCACAACCGAACCAGTAGCACCAGCAGCACCAGCCTAACCAGCGACACCTGCAGCACCAGCCTAACGAGCGATACCTGCAGCACCAACCGAACCAGTAGCACCAACAACACCAGCCTAACAAGCAACATCAGTCTAACGAGCCGAACCAGCGACACCACCAGCACCAGCCTAACCAGTAGCACCGGCAGCACCAACCTAGTCTCGGCTTCTGTCTGTTGTAACCTGCCATTACGCAGAGATGCTCAGTAGATTAGAATATTAACGGTGTGAGTAGTGAGATCTCCATAATACATAAATAGTAAATAGCGAGAAATAGCGTTGCCAAAAGGTGGGGGGGGGGGGAGGTAGAAGGGGTAGTCGCCCCCTTCCAAGGGGTTGTCCTCAGACAATTTTGAAAAATGTGAAGCAAAATGGTGCATACTGATGCATTTTGACAAAGACTGTGTTAAAAAATAAGAAGAAATAAGCAACCTAAAACGAATCTTTTAGCGGGAGATTACAAATTAAAAGAGGGAAATCTGTGACTTATATAATTGATACTTGTCGCTTCCTAGCCTGACGCTTGACATTAATAGGATAGGGCAAGGACTGGTTGGCTCAGAGTCAGGATAATGTCAATGTGTGGGATATCGGGTCATGGTGCCGGTGGCCTGATTTCCCAGTGGGGCAGCACTTTAAGTTACACACGGTCACAAGTCGGTACCCATCCTTATATGACCTTAGATGTTGCTAGGAAATAAACAACAAACTATTAGTAACGCGGGTGTTTATTGCCATTTCCGGCTTTTTTAGGGCAGCTGGTCTGTACCACCTCATATAGTTCATTATGTGTGATCGCGCCCGGCCGGCGTGTGGGCGTGCGGGGGGTGACCGAGGGTGAGCGCCGGCGTGCCGCCACGGTAGCCGGGGGTGGCTGGGTCTCCGGGCGGCGCACGCCAGCAGTGGCGGCGGCGAGTGCGGCGGTGGCTTCCGCGAGCACTTTGGATTGAGCCGCGAGCTGGCTCCGGTGCTCGGCGGCCCTCCGTCTGTGCTCCGCCGCCTCCTTTTGCATGGTGATCCACCGCTCCTCCATGGCGTTGATGGTGAGCTGCATTTTTTCCAGCCCGTCTGCCTGCCTCGCCTTCAGCGTAGGCCTGCGAACCCGCTTAGACTGGCGGGTCGGGGACGGTGGCTGGGGCTGTGGGACGGCCTGTGTCGGGGAGGCGCCGCCATCTTGCGAGTCGGTTGACACGCTCAGGTCGGCCGGAGGCGTGGTGGTTCGCTTCTTTGGGGCACGCTTAGTGGGGCGGCCCCTTGGAGCTGCAGTCCTACGTGAGCGCTGCATTATCCTGTTTAACTTGGGTGACTTTTTCAGTGCGTTTCCGCTGTTTAACGTGGGTGGAGACGGTGCCGTTGAGTCTGAGACTAAATCCATTGAGTGAGGATGGGGCCCGAATGCAGGTCAGAGATAATGGCGGGAAGGAGGAGGGGGAAGGTCTGGTAGGGGGCGCCTCGGGCTTCCCGCCGGATCAACCACAATTCGGAATTATGAGCCAATTGGTTCTTACTGATTACGCACACCAGGAAGTTGAGGAACAGTTGCTTTTCTATTCAACTAGAATATTCTATTCTTACTCATTGGCACCAGACGGGATGGCCGAATGAGTTGAGCGTCCATCTCCCGTTTTGGTATCTCGTGGGATTCAAACGCTGGTTGAGTCAAACCAATGACTTAAACATTGATGCTTATCGCTTCCTGGCCTGATGCTCGGCATTATTAGGATAGGGCAAGGACTGGTTGGTTCAGTGTCAGGATAATGTGACTGAGTGGGATGTCAGGTCATGGTGTTGGTGGCCTAATCTCCCAGTGGGGCAGCACTATAAAGTTGCCATGAGTGCACACTGTCACAAGTCGGTGTGACCTTAGATGTTGCCAGGACGTAACACTCCAACAACCAACCATGTCACAGACGACCATTCTGCAGAGTGTGGGGAGGCCCGGGCAGGATGACTGGATGTGTCAGGCGTCCGCTTCCCGTGGGTTCGATCCCCGGCCGAGTCAAACCAAAAGCTTTACAAAATAGCCAGGTATTGCTACATTGCTTTGGACTCAACTTTGCTAGGATAGGGAAACCACTGGTTGGCTCACCGTCTACAGTAATAGTGGGATACTGTCCGAATGAGTTGAGCGTCGCCTCCCGTTTGGGTAGATCGTAATATTCGACCCCCTCCCACCCCCCCCCCCACCCCCCCAACGGCTGCTGAGAACAGATTGCTTGGTTGAGTTTCACCCCCTGGTAACAGCTAAGGTCATATTCGGACAGGTACCGACTGATGACAGTGCACACTCATGGCGACTTTATAGTGCTACCCCACTGGGAGACCAGGCCACTGGCACCATGACCTGATGTCCCACTCAGTCACATTATCCTGACACTGGCTAGGAAGCAACAAGTATACATTTTTACGTCATTGGTTTGATTCGACCATAGTTCGAACCAGTGGGGCGAATCCCACCTTCTACCAAAACGGGAGACGGACGCTCGACTCATTCGGCCGCGGCGTCTGGTCGATGCTGATAACAGATAACGGTTAGATAAGTTTGGGGGGGGGGGGAGTGGGAGGGGGTGTTGGTATTGGCGGGAAGATGGCGGGATCTTTGGAAGCTTGTGAAGTGTCTGCCAAATTGAAGCTGCTTAGTCCGATGGCTTTGAATTCCTGTCATTTTCTGAGATAAATATAGTAGGTTGATTGTCGTGATCTACTTTGCTTTACAGCAGACGTGATGGCCGAGGCGGTAGAGCGCAGGTCGCCCGTGCGGAAGATCGGGAGTTCAATTCCCGGTTGAGTCAAACTAATGATTTACAAAATTGATACTTGTCGCTTCCTAGCCTGGCGCTCAGCATTGTTAGGATAGGGCAAGGACTGGTTGGATATGTGTCAGGATAATGTGATTGAGTGGGATATCAGGTCATGGTGCTAATGGTCTGGCCTCCCAGTGGGGCAGCACTATAAAGTCGTCATGAGTGCGCACTGTCACAAGGCGGTGCCCATCCTATTATGAGTTATGACCTTAGATGTTGCCATGATGTAAATCTCCAAAACCAACTCTGCTTTAGTATAAGAAATGGAAGGTAACCATGTCAAAAGTAGCCAGATAACACACCACACAGCTACGTACAAGCCTATGATATGTGAATAGGAGTAGGCTAGTGTAGTAATAAGAGTAGAACAAAATAAAATACATATATGCCAAGAAAATCCAAAAAACCTAACATAGACTACTAACCATACCAACCAACTATGTAGCTGCTACTGAGATGCAGGCAATCAAATACCTTATCAGCAGCTACTGTGTGGTAAGATAACACCAACACTACAACTGGCCAGCATTGAAAACAAGCCTGGGTACCCGGGCTTATATGCCCTATCCTAATAAATACAGCCTCAATAAATAAAAAAAGAATTTAAAAAAAAAAGTATCAACCCACCGTACTTAGTTTGAAGTAACTACGATTTCCAATGACTAACTTCGGAGATCCCTGAAGTGTATACGCAAACTTAATTTTGGCGGGTTTGTCAAAACTCTGATCCCACAGGCTTCAGCAGTGACACGTTCTGTTAAAGTTGCATAGTCCGGTGCTTTAGAATTTCTGTATTTATTCTGAGATAAATATATTAGATCGATCACTAGTATCTACTTTACATTAATTCAAAGTTACTTTTATTTTAAATGGTAAACTTTTGAGATATTTTCAGTGCAAACATGGAAAATTAGTTTTGGCAAGCTTGCCAAAACTCTGACACCATAGACTTCTGCAGTAACAGGTTCTGTTAAATTGACTCAGTATTGCCTTCTACGCAGAAACAAATGCTTAATAAGTGCATCAGTATCTACGTTAGATATGTAGGTTTAAATCTAGCAAAGTGTTTTGATTTAGAGAATTTGATGCTTTTATCGGACTATGCAGCTTTAACGCAGTGCAATAGACGAGATTGCCATTCCAGCCGCACGGTGCATTGTGGGATGCCTGGAAGAAAAACAAACCCGTCCAAAGCACATGGCACATGCTAATACACAGGGTGCAGCTATGAAATGTGCTAGTTTCAGCTCATCTCAGCTCTTGTTTGAAACAGAATACCAACTAAAAAAAATTATATAATAAATTAAGACTTTAATCTTTTAATCAGCATTGCATTTAGATCAATATAATCAGCACACCTTATGCCATCTACATTTGGATTTAGACAAATCTGGGCCCTCTGACTAGTGTTAGAGCCATAGCCAGAGTCAGTTTTACTTATTTTATTCATGTTTTTATTTATATCCTCTGGTTAATAACATTTGTTGGGCTGGGAAATGCCAAATGGGGAGGGTTAATCAGACATTGGTTATATATTTCTTTGAAACAAGATTTTTTTGACACATTCAACATTTTAATATTTAGAACAAGAATTACTGTCAGGGATGAAAGTTCTCTGCGATTTCGCGGATTTCCCCTTTTTTCTATATTTACCGATTAACGTTAACCAAAATGCCAAGGAATCGGGATGTATGTGACAACACTTGGGTAGTTCGAATCCCGTTCATATATGACCTTGGGTGTGGCTAGAAGGTAAAACCCAAAGAAGAACAAGTTAAATATGGGCGATAATAGAGTCACAACAAGGATAGTAGAAACATGACTTCCGGTATTTTTCCGCGATTCCTTAACTTTGCTAATCCTATGGGAGGAAATCCGCATTTTCGGAGAAATTTGGCATCGGGATAATAATCTCAACGTGATTCCGCTTCTTTTGTTGGAGACCACTTTCATCCCTGCTAATCAATGGTGATGTAAACATCAGACATCAGCCTGTAAAATGACCGAAATTGTATGTTTCTTAGCTCAGAATGCTTAATTATGGAGAGTTGTGTTTTAAATATATTTCTTATATTATTATATTGCATTCATCCATCCATGTTTGTGACAAATTATTCTGTGTTCCTATTAATTATGAATAAAATCCAAGTTTTGCCCTACGTGTATCGGCAAACTCAATGGCCGGTGTCATGGTATAAAACCCCTGCCCGATCGCAGCCCCTGCCGTGAAGACAGTTGACTAAGCATTTATTTTTGTAAAATAAATTAAAAAACTTTCAGTGGATCGATTAAAAATATCTTAATGCGCGATTGAAGAGGAAGATCTGAAGTATTTAATGTAACCTAAGAGCAATTTATGCTGAAAGTATTAAAAACAGAGATAATAGACTAAATAGTGAAAGTTGGGATATTCTGAGTGTCAGTGCAATCTTCATACAGAAAAAGTGAAATATCTATGAAACTATACACCACCTAGAAACAAACCCCCTGGAACATATATAGAAAACATATCCAACGAACAGATTATATTAAATTTATATGGTTAGGGTTGTGCATTTCTATTAATCTTTAATAGACACTGGCAGTGTGTAGTCGTTCTGCAGCCGAGCTGAGCTTGTTTACAACCTCTGCGCATGCGCAGAAGCCACGACAGGGGCTGCGATCAGGCAGGGGTTGTATACCATGACACCGGTCGCCTTTACTTTGCTCGCGGCGCCGTTTTCAGCACATGCCCAGTCAGAATGGCGATCTCGTCTATTGCCAAACGTCATGTCATGTTTCCGGTTGTTATCATTACACTCGTTCCTTAAAGCTGCGTGATCTGATGAAAGCATAACATTTTGTTTGTTGTTTTACGTCCTAGAAACATCTACGGTCATATCAGGACGGGTGCCGACGTGTGACAGTGCGCACTCATGGCGACTTAATCGGGCTGCCCCACTGGGATACCAGGCCGCTACACACATTACCTGATATCCCACTCAGTCACAACCAGTCCTTGCCCATAACTTAATAATGCTAAGTGCCAGGCTAGGAAGCAACAAGTATCAATTTTAAAGTCATTGGTTTGACTCGACTAGGATTCGAACCCACGATCCCAAGGGTTCGGATTCCCCCGATCTCCCAAAACAGGAGACGGACGTTCGACGGGTAACCAAATAATGTCCAGAATTTCAGTGCACACCGCAGGATTAACTTTGCATTTTGCAATGGCTCCCAAGTTAATCCTCTATAGTTGCAGAGAAGTTTCAAATTGTCAAAACCGATATCTAGATTTAATCCTACATATCCAACTTAGATACCGGTGCAGCTATTAAACATCTGTTGCTGCATAGAGGGATATGTTAAGTCAAGTCAATAGAACCTGGAAGGGCTTACTGCTAAAACCTCTGAGATGCATGTGTAGTGGTCTGCACTGACCTCTCAGGCAAGTAACCACATAGACAGGTAGGCGTGGGGAGTGTGTTGATATCAGGGAGCCTCGGTGGTGTAATGGTTAGCACACTGGCCCGGAATGCAAAGAGATGTGGGTTCGAGTCCCACTCTAGGCACAATATTTCCCATTTTCATCACCCCCACAACACTGGTTGCCGTGATCAGGATCCTGTACAAGTTTGCGCTGTATGGTTGTTGAACCTACCCTGTGTATGATGTGTTAGTGCATTGCCTGTATGTATGTAATTGTAAGCATTACAAGACTTACAATTCCAGGGGGACGAGTGTAGTGGTCTGCACTGACCTCTCAGGCAAGTAACCACATAGACAGGTAGGCGTGGGGAGTGTGTTGATATCAGGGAGCCTCGGTGGTGTAATGGTTAGCACACTGGCCCGGAATGCAAAGAGATGTGGGTTCGAGTCCCGCTATAGGCGCAGTATTTCCCATTTTCATCACCCCCACGACACATGTTATCACTTCAAATATCACCCAAGTTAATCACTTCACATTGACATTACCTCAAGCGAAAGTAAAGTAGATTCTAACGATCAACCTGATATATTTATCTCAGAAAATGAGAAAGACGTGAAACCATCGGAAATTGTAACTTTAGGTTTAATACAAAGCTTCTCTACACTAAAGTAAATCAGATTATTATGTTAAATCTAATAGATTTATTTATTTAAAATCGAATTTTTGCAACTTCAAGTGAAGGAAATTAGATTCGCCGACAATTGGTCTCCATTTCACCGTTCCTTGTTAAATTCTAGTAACGCTGAGTGCCAATCTAGTATAGTTCTTTAAATCATTGCTTTGACTGAGTCATGGTTCGAACCCACGACCTGCCATATAGGAAACGAGTGCTCAACTCATTGGCTAATGGCAGATTGATATAAAACAAGTTTCAGTCATTGCCTGAAAGCAGCTGAGTCTGTCTGAGATAGGCGTCATTTGAACCTGAGTGGCAGAAAAAACCTCGTTAAATATTCATTACACCAACCGAACAGGTTGTCTTTGTTTCAGCAACTGAACACCAAATGTTTAATTCAGCGAATCCACGTCCATGTTGCCAGCCAAGCTACTCAGCTGGGACAAGTGGCTGATGTTTGGGTAGCGAATCCAGAGATTATATTGAGGATTTGCATGTGACGTAGGCATCACGCTACTCCTGCTCGTGGTTGGATAGAAGCAGTTCCTTCTACTATCAAGTTGTAAAATTTTCCGATATTTGAGATATGGGCTATGGAGAACTACTCTATAATAAATTGCAAATGGTCTATATAATGGTAGATGGTATCTAAAACCAAAGGCATATAAGGTATATGTGGAGTTGGTGATCCATTACTAATTAAAGATAGAAATTGTATATTAATATAGATAGTGAGAGGGTCACTTCTTGACCTGAGAGAGGGTCACTTCTTGACATGTGAGAGAGTCTTTGGAACTCTCCTCACATACCCCGTCCCCCCCAAGTGTTATTTACGGATCACTGCACACCAGACACAACAGGGCACTGTAGCCAGACATAACCATGCCTTGGTTACAAGGATATTGAATATTCATTGGTGGAATAGGAATACCTGTTGGTGATTGGAGGGATTGACCAGGTGTGTACAGCCATCTTGGATTCTAAAACCTATATATATAATAAACTAAAGGTTCCTTATGGTTCCTTCTGGTTCCTTCTACACACTCTATATCTTGCCTTCCTTCTCTATACTTGCCTGTAGTGATTTCCTATTAGCCTGCCTACACAACTACAGCTGCCAGCCGTCGACTTTACAAAGTGTATGTAAATAAAACAAAAAGCACAAAGCTATTCACTGCTATGATCTATTTATGTTATTTAGAACCATGAATATTCAATGAGGGGTTGAAATAATGTTATTTATGAGAATAACTTACTCAAAAAGTGAAATCCTGTCAAATTAAACCCAAAATTCAAGCGATATTGACGCTGTCGCCGCATTGGCAGCAATATTGTCAAAGGTAAACAAAACAAAAAGCACAAATCTATTCACTGCTATGATCTAATTCTGTTATTTAGAATCATGAATATTCACTCTGGGGTTGAAATAATGCTATTTGTGAGAATAGCCTACTCAAAAAGTGAAATTCAGTCAAATTAAACCCAAAATCGGAGCGATATTAACGCCGCCACCACATTGGCAGTGCTTTATATCCAACCATGATGGCCAACGAGGCACTGGTCACGTGGTGCTAATCGTTTGATGCAAATCCTCAATAGAGTTGGACTAGTACAGTTAAATGTAGTTGTTTGTGTGTTGTTGTTTTACAACCTAGCAACATCTAAGGTTATATTAGGACAAGTACCGACTTGTGACAGTGCACATTCATGGCGACTTTACAGTGCTGGCCCACCGTGAGACCAATATCAATTTTTAAGTCATCGCTTTGACTCGACCAGGGTTCGTACACGTGGGTTCGAATCCCGTGATCTATCATAACGGGAAACGGACTAGGAGCGAGACCAAGTACTGGTATGCTCAGTATCAGGATAATGCGATTGAGTGGGTTATATTGGGTCATGGTGTAGGTGGTATGGTATCTCAAAGGACAGCACTATAAAGTCGCCACGATTCTACGTTGTCACAAGTTAGTACCCATCCTTATATGACCTTAGATGTTGCCAGGACATTACACCCCCAACAAATAATGGCGGGGCTCACTAGTCTACGGGTTCACTCTCGTGTGTGACCTTGGTGCGCGCTGACCTTGTGATCTTGGTGTACGTTGACCTTGACCCTGGTGTTGACCTCGTTTCAGATCGTGGTGCTGATGGACCCTCAGGAGGACCCGGATGACATTCTGCGCGCGCACCGGACGCGGGAGAAGCATTTCGTCTTCGACCACGCATTCGACGGGTCCGACTCGCAGGTGAGTGCTGAGAAACGGAGGTGAGCGCAGAGAAACGGAGGTGTGCGTGGAGAAACGGAGGTGAGCGCGGAGAAACGGAGGTGTGGACGGAGAAACGGAGGTGTGGACGGAGAAACGGAGGTGTGGACGGAGAAACGGAGGTGAGCGCGGAGAAACGGAGGTGTGGCGAGAAACGGAGGTGTGGACGGAGAAACGGAGGTGAGCGTGGAGAAACGGAGGTGTTGGCGGCGAGAAACGGAGGTGTGGACGGAGAAACGGAGGTGAGCGCGGAGAAACGGAGGTGTGGGCAGCGAGAAACGGAGGTGTGGGCGGAGATACGGAGGTGTGGGCGGCGAGAAACGGAGGTGTGGGCAGAGAAACGGAGGTGTGGGCGGAGAAACGGAGGTGAGCGCAGAGAAACGGAGGTGTTGGCGGCGAGAAACGGAGGTGTGGGCGGAGATACGGAGGTGTGGGCGGCGAGAAACGGAGGTGTGGGCGGAGAAACGGAGGTGAGCAGGGAGAAACGCAGGTGTTGGTGGCGAGAAACGGAGGTGTGGGTGGAGAAACGGAGGTGAGCGCAGAGAAACGGAGGTGTTGGCGGCGAGAAACGGAGGTGTGGGCGGAGATACGGAGGTGTGGGCGGCGAGAAACGGAGGTGTGGGTGGAGAAACGGAGGTGAGCGGGGAGAAACACAGGTGTTGGCGGCGAGGGTCGTCGGGCACCACAGATGACCTTGCCACCAGTTTTCTCCAGTTTCCTCTGTTCTCCACTGCCTTCTGGGACTTGCCGAACTCCAGGCCTGTCCATTCCCTGATGTTGTCTTCCCATCTCTTCCTTTGTCTGCCTTGTCTTCTTCCTGATATGATCTTAGAAGTTAGATGTTGTCAGGACGGAACCAAAGCCTTTCACAGTGCCTTGCAGGGGGATTTAGCCAAAACTGATGAATTGGAAATATAACTCACCTCCCCACCCCCACTTCTCACACCGCTCACTTCTCACCCCTCCCACTTCTCACACATCCCGTCCTGATATGATTATAAATCTTGCTTACCAGGGGACTTGCTTTCCGGACCCCATTTCGTACACACCTCTTCTATCGCCTCTCCACTATCAGACTCGTTGATATTGTCTGAAAAGAGTTTCACGAGGGGGAGGTGGCCAGCGTTTCACTTTCTACCTCTTACTCCGTCCGTGTATCTGGCTAGCTGACTGGTCAGCACAGGGCGGGGAGGCGCCGCCCTTTGACTCAACTCTCATTTCTCTTTCCCCTGTACTACCGTTTTCATTTTGTTTTCTCCCCTGCTTACACCTCCCCCTGATTAAGGGAGTTGTTTTCTTAGGGGGGGGGGGGGGCATTTCCCTTTTTTCCCTTCCTCCTAACCCATCGGCTACTGGACATGAGTGCACGACTACAATCGGACAGGATAGAACTGGTGCCACTACACCGTGCCCCCACCTCTGCCAATTTGGATTTCTACCGCTGTGTATAACTTACAGCGTCATCAAAGGCCTGTTGCTCTCATACCATGTCTATATGGTGTGGGAGGTTAAAAATCCCTTGGGTCGGTAAAAGTGTAGGCTCGGGCTTTCTATCGACAAACTGTCTAATGGTGAAAACAAGTCTATTCATACTTATCCGTGATAGGCAGATCTTCAAGAAAAAAAACAAAAAAACAACTTGTCATTATTGCTGTAAAGAACCCCCGGCTTCTACAACTGCCCCCTCTGAAGTTTACTCTTCATAAAAAAAAAACAGACTGATTTATCGGGGCCATTTTCTATTGGTGCAGCCCTGCAGCCTGTAACCATCAAGGTTACAAACTAAAAAGCAAAATCTTACCAGGCGGGTGGCCTAATCGGCAGAGCGCGGGCCTCACGTGCGGAAGGTCGGCAGTTCGGTTACCGGGCGAGTCAAGCGAATGACTTTAAAATTGATACTTGTCACTTCCTAGCCAGGCGCTTGACATTTATTGGATAGCGCAAAGATTGGTTAGCTCAGTATCAGGATAATGTGACTGAGTGGGATATCAGGTCATGGTGCAAGGAGCCTGATTTCCTAGTGGGGCAGCGCTATAAAGTCCCATGAGTGCGCACCGTCAGAAGTCGGTACCCGTATTGATGTGATCTTAGATGTTAAGCAACTAGATCTTACTGGGACGTAACACCCAAACAAAAGAAACACAATTCTTACACCTCCTCCTTTCACACCTCCCACTTCTCACACCTCCAGTTCTGACCTGACCATGAATGTTGCTAGAACGTAAAATTCCAACCAACAAACAAACCTCTGACACCTGGCCTGATATGACCATATATATTGCTAGAACGTAAAACCCCAACCAACAATCAAACTTCTGACACCTTCTGTCCTGATATGACCATAGATGTTGCTAGTCCGCAAAAACTATAACAAAATCACTTCTCACACCTCCACCTTCCCATTCCTCACACACCTTCAACTTCTCAGACCTTCAACTTCGCACACCTTCAACTTCGCACACCTTCAACTTCGCACACCTTCAACTTCTCACAGCTTCAACTTCTTACACTTTCAACTTCTCACACCTTCAACTTCTCATGCCTTCAACTTCTCACAGCTTCAACTTCTCACACCTTCAACTTCTCACGCCTTCAACTTCTTACACTTTCAACTTCTCACACCTTCAACTTCTCATGCCTTCAACTTCTCACAGCTTCAACTTCTCACACCTTCAACTTCTCACAGCTTCAACTTCGCACACCTTCAATTTCTCATCTTCAACTTCTCACACATTCAACTTCTCACACCTCCACCTTCTCACACCTTTAACTTCTCACACTTCAACTTCTCACACCTTCCAACTTCTCACACCTTCAATTTCTCATCTTCAACTTCTCACACCTTCAACTTCTCACACCTTCAAAGTCTCCTAGCTTCAACTTCTCACAGCTTCAACTTCCCACACCTTCAACTTCTGCCACCGCCCACCACTCCCTCTCCCCACTCCCTCTCCCCACTCCTCAGTGCATGCCTACTCCCCCTACCGGGACGGCCGGTTGACTGCTTAGGTTAGGTGGCGCCACTTCCTGTTGGTCATAGTTAATTTGGTGTTTCATAACTCACTCTGATTACCTGCTAATTTATGACCCAAGTCATGCTTCCTTGATGCTGTTTGTCACAGATGGCTACCCGACTGGATGGCCGAATGAGTTGAGCGTCCGTCTCCCGAAATGTAGATCGTGGGATTCGAACCCTGTTCGAGTCAAACCAATGACTTAAAAATTGTGTCAGGATAGTGTGACTATAAAGTCGCCATTACTGCGCACCGTCACAAGTCGGTGTGACCTTAGATGTTGCCAGGACGTAAAACTCCAACAACCAACCATGACACAGACGACCATTCTGCAGAGTGTGGGGAGGCCCGGGCAGGATGGCTGGATGTGTACGGTGCCCGCTTCCCGTGGGTTCGCTCCCCGCCCGAGTCATTACTGGGATAGGGCAAGGAGCAATGAAATGAGGAAGACCAATTGTCTGTGATTGAAATTTCCCCTCTTTAACAATGAATGTACACACACACACAATCAAAGAAAATAACTAAGATATCAGTTGTACAGTATCTCAGTGCGGAAGGTTGCACCATGCTGATATGACCTCAGATAAACTCCTTCACCCGTCATATTGAAAGGCGTGTTGTGATGGTCCACACTCAGTCTCCTGCAGCCCTATAACCACGCCACTACCCGGCGTGAGCGGCCCGCCGTCTGCGCACGCATCATCTATTTAACCCGACTTCCGGTTCGTACGTGAGGCGCACACACATGTTTGTCTTGTATTCATGTGAAGCCTATTCTGACCTTGACTTTGATCTTGATCTTGACCTTGCAGTTCCTACCATCCTATAGCTGTTTTATGGAATGTTCGATTCGGGTGGAAATCGGAATGTTCTGAGTTGAAGCCGATTTTGAGGTGGAGGAATATTTCTCCCATCTCCCACTCCTCCCACCTCCCAATCCTCCCACCTCCCACTCCTCCCACCTCCCACTCCTCCCAATTTCCACTCCTTGCACTTCCCACTCCTTCCAATTCCCACTCCTTCCACTTCTCTTATTCCTTACTTCTCACACCTCACTCACAATCCTCTCACTTCTCACAGCTCTTACTTCTTACATTTTACTTCTGACACATCATCTCACACCTCCTGTTTATCACACTTCTCACACCTCCCACTTCTCACACCTACCACTTCTCACACCTCCCACTTCTCACACCTCCCACTTCTCACACCTCCCACTTCTCACATCACCCACTTCTCACCTCCCACTTCTCACACCTCCCACTTCTCACACCACCCTATTCTCCCACTTCTCACACCTCCCACTTCTCACACCACCCACTTCTTACACCTCCCACTTCTCCCACTTCTCACATCACGCACACCTCCCACATCACCCACTTCTTACATCACCCACTTCTCACACCTCACACTTCTCACACCTCCCACTTCTCACACCTCCCACGTCTCACACCTCCCACTTCTCACACCTCCCACTTCTCCCACTTCCCACTTCTCAAACCTCCCACTTCTCACACCTCCCACTTCTCACACTTCCCACGTCTCACATCACCCACTTCTCACATCACCCACTTCTCACACCTCCCACTTCTCACACCTCCCACTTCTCACCTCACCCACTTCTCACCTCACCCACTTCTCACACCTCCCACTTCTCACACTTCCCACGTCTCACATCTCCCACTTCTCACACCTCCCACTTCTCACCCCCCACTTCTCACACCTCCCACTTCTCACACCACCCACTTCTCACATCACCCACTTCTCACACCTCCCACTTCTCACACCACCCACTTCTCACACCTCCCACTTCTCACCCTTCACACTTCTCACATCACCCAATTCTCACCTCACCCACGTCTCACACCTCCCACTTGTCACACCTCCCACTTGTCACACCTCTCACTTCTCACCTCTCACTTGTCACACCTCCCACTTGTCACACCTCCCACTTCTCATACCTCCCACTTCTCACACCTCCCACTTGTCACACCTCCCACATCTCTCACCTCCCACTTCTCCCACTTCTCCCACCTCAGACTTCTCACACCACCCACTTCTCACACCTCCCACTTCTCACACCTCCCACTTCTCACACCTCTCACTTCTCACACCTCCCACTTCTCACACCACCCACTTCTCACACCTCTCACTTCTCCCACTTCTCACACCTCTCACTTCTCACCTCCCACTTCTCACACCTCCCACTTCTCACACCACCCACTTCTCACACCACCCACTTCTCACACCTCCCATTGCAGACCCCCTGGTTACAGCGGACAGCTGGGTGCCGCCTACCGATTCCTGATATGAATTTAGATGTTGCCAGGATGTCAAACTCCAACAACCAACCAATCGAGCCCGCTTACTCCCCCCCCCCCCCCCCCCCCCACACACACACACCCCCACACACCCCCCCCCCCCCCCCCCCCCCCCCCCCCCCACACACACACACATACCTCCCCCCCCCCTCCCCAGGTGGCACCACATCCCGGCGTGTCGGGATGTGATCGGGCGTTGACCGACAACAAGCTGCAGCTTATTGGAAGGAGTAGCCTATGTGATCTGCCGGGGCAGGAAGTGGCCCACTCCCTCAACTAAAAGACTCCTTGCAGCTTATTGGAAGGAGTAGTCTATGTGGTCTGCCGGGGCAGGAAGTGGCCCACTCCTTCAACTAAAAGACTCCTTGCAGCTTATTGGAAGGAGTAGCCTATGTGGTCTGCCGGGGCAGGAAGTGGCCCACTCCTTCAACTAAAAGACTCCTTGCAGCTTATTGGAAGGAGTAGCCTATGTGGTCTGCCAGGGGAGGAAGTGGCCCACTCCTTCAACTAAAAGACTCCTTGCAGCTTATTGGAAGGTGTAGCCTATGTGGTCTGCCGGGGCAGGAAGTGGCCCACTCCTTCAACTAAAAGACTCCTTGCAGCTTATTGGAAGGAGAGCCTATGTGGTCTGCCGGGACAGGAAGTGGCACACTCCTTCAACTAAAAGACTCCTTGCAGCTTATTGGAAGGAGTAGCCTATGTGGTCTGCCGGGACAGGAAGTGGCCCACTCCCTCAACTAAAAGACTCCTTGCAGCTTATTGGAAGGAGTAGCCTATGTTGTCTCCCGGGACAGGAAGTGGCCCACTCCCTCAACTAAAAGACTCCTTGCAGCTTATTGGAAGGAGTAGCCTATGTGGTCTGCCGGGGCAGGAAGTGGCCCACTCCTTCAACTAAAAGACTCCTTGCAGCTTATTGGAAGGAGTAGCCTATGTGGTCTTCCGGGACAGGAAGTGGCCCACTCCCTCAACTAAAAGACTCCTTGCAGCTTATTGGAAGGAGTAGCCTATGTTGTCTCCCGGGACAGGAAGTGGCCCACTCCCTCAACTAAAAGACCCCTTGCAGCTTATTGGAAGGAGTAGTCTATGTGGTCTGATGGGACAGGAAGTGGCCCACTCCCTCAACTAAAAGACTCCTTGCAGCTTATTGGAAGGAGTAGCCTATGTAGTATGCCGGGACAGGAAGTGGCCCACTCCCTCAACTAAAAGACTCCTTGCAGCTTATTGGAAGGAGTAGCCTATGTGGTCTGCCGGGACAGGAAGTGGCCCACTCCCTCAACTAAAAGACCCCTTGCAGCTTATTGGAAGGAGTAGTCTATGTGGTCTGATGGGACAGGAAGTGGCCCACTCCCTCAACTAAAAGACTCCTTGCAGCTTATTGGAAGGAGTAGCCTATGTGGTATGCCGGGACAGGAAGTGGCCCACTCCCTCAACTAAAAGACTCCTTGCAGCTAATTGGAAGGAGTAGCCTATGTGGTCTGCCAGGACAGGAAGTGGCCCACTCGCTCAACTAAAAGACCCCTTGCAGCTTATTGGAAAGAGTAGTCTATGTGGTCTGATGGGACAGGAAGTGGCCCACTCCCTCAACTAAAAGACCTCTTGCAGCTTATTGAAAGGAGTAGTCTATGTGGTCTGATCGGACAGGAAGTGGCCCACTCCCTCAACTAAAAGACCTCTTGCAGCTTATTGGAAGGAGTAGCCTATGTGGTGGCATCAGGTTTCTCTCAAAGAAATATGTCAGAATGTTTATAATTGACGTCCAATAGCTGATGATAACAATCAATGTGCTCTAGAGATGTTAAATAAAACAAACTTTACTTTTCTAGTTCAATTAGCGAAAGGGCAGTTTGGATTGGTTGGTTGTCGGAATTTTATGTCCTGGCAACATCTGAGGTCATATCAGGATGGGTACCAACAACCTATCTCCCACACGGGAGGCTTGCGCTCTATCGATTCGGCCACCGTGTCTGCTATGGCGTTTTTGATTTGTGTGAATCGCGTGTGTAACACGTCGTGGGTGTCGCACATTCTAGATTACACAGGATTGACTTGACTTGGGGGGTGGTTTGTAACCTTATGACGGTTACTGGTTGCAGAACTGCAACATTTATAGAGAGGCTCCGATAAATCGGCCCAATATTTGGTTGAAGATTAATCTTCAGTAGGGAGTGTTGTAGAAGCTGGGGACATCTTTACAACGGTTGTAATGGCGAAGTGTTGAGGCGGCCCCAAATCTCTTCTAGTCTGGCGGTAGTTGAGCACTTGTATCCAGTCGACAGCAGCAAGGGTTTCAAGGAAGGGCGGGTGTAGCAGTGGTTCAAGCAACGAGAACAAAGCGAGAGAAAACGTAAAGGTACAGGGCCCCACCCAAGCACACAACTTCCCTGGTCAGGGTGAGGAGTATGCCTGGGAGAAGAAAAAAAGGGTAGAGTCCAGGTAAGAGAAATGAGGAGAGTTGAGTAAAAGGACCATGTCTATTTGCTCTATGGCGACCATCCAGCGAGCCAAAGACACAGACAGAGTAAGAGTAGAAAGTGAAATGCCGGCGGGCTCCCCCTCCTGGAACTCTTTTCAGATATATCAAGGAGCAGCAAGGCCAGCGGAGAGGAGATAGAGAGAGGTGTGGACGAAGAGCGGTCCGGATAGCAAGTGTCTGGTTTTGATTTGAGTGAAATAGGCTGAGGGTGGGGGTGTGTGGCAGTATCGAGGGTGGGTGGGGTGGTTTAGGGGTCACAATTGCAGGGTGCGGGTGGATGTGGGTGTGTGTGGAATGGATGTGTGAGTCGGTGAGTGAATGTGGGGGTGCAGGCACCTTGACCCGCGCTCTAATTTGCTAGCTATTCACTTCATAGGTTGTTTTTTTGATTGGTTGTGTAGTGGTCTGCAATGACCTCTCAGGCAAGGAGCCACATAGACAGGTAGGCATGGGTAGTGTGGTGATATCAGGGAGCCTAGGTCGTGTACTGGTTAGTACACTTGCCCGGAATGCAAAGAGATGTGGGTTCGAGTCCCGCTCTAGGCACAATATTTCCCATTTTCATCACCCCCATGACACTGGTTGCCGTGATCATGATCCTGTACAAGCTTTGCGCTGTATGGTTGTTGAACCTACCCTGTGTATGTATGTGTAAGTGCATTGCCTGTATGTATGTAATTGTACGCATTAAAAGACTTACAATTCCAGGGGGATGAGTGTAGTAATCTGCACTGACCTCTCAGGCAAGTAACCACATAGACAGGTAGGGGTGGGTAGTATGGTGATATCAGGGAGCCTAGGTGGTGTAATGGTTAGCACACTGGCCCAGAATGCAAAGAGATGTGGGTTCGAGTCCCGCTCTAGGCGCAATATTTCCCATTTTCATCACTCCCCATGACAGTTGTTATTGTGAAACTAGTTGGACTTGCCTGTGTTCCACATATACACTTGTATCCTGTGAAGAATAGCTAGCTAATTAGACCGTTCGGCCGTATATAGAAAAAGAAATCTATCAGAATGTCTGCGTACTCTGTTACTACTAATGAGTCACATCATAATCGGATACAGTACAACCCCCTTAAACCAAGCTCGGTTAAATCAAACAATAGGTTAATCCAAAGTTTTTTCGGCGGCCCGGCAAAATACTACCATTTATCATATAAAACAGTTGGTTAAACCAAAGTTGGTTAATCCAAATTATCGGTTAATCCAAACAAAATTGTTGGATTCCAAGCCACTCGGGTATGGTTAAACCAAACTTTCATGTGGTGAAAAGGTCATCTGAGACCCCACCAACTTTTTTATATGATAAATGGTAGTATTTTGCTGGGCCGCCGAAAAAAGTTTGGATTAACCGATCGTTTGGTTTAACCGAGCTTGGTTTAACGGGGTTATACTGTATATACATAACAAACAATAATCAAAGTGTCCACATACATTGTATATTACATATGCAATCCACGCTAAGTCAAAGCCAAAGCTCGGCTAAACTAATGATTGGTTAATCCAAACAAATTTCTAGGGTCCTTTCAAGTTTCGCTATCCGAACACCCCCAAGGCAGCGCCAGGCCATGTGACAAAACAATTTAGATCAAGTCAGTAAATACAACAAAGTAGCAGTTAGTAGTATGTTTGTTAAAGCTGCATACTCCGATAAAAGTATTTTTGGTACTCAGCATTCTGATGCTGAACGAACGGCATAACAAAAAAATTACAAATGATACATATATTTGTAGTTGTTGAATACACTGACATACCAATATTTGAATACACTGACATACCAATATTTGTGGCCCTGTCACATTACGGGGTATGGCTGCGGCGTATGTAAAACCTACCGCAAAAATTTGAAAAATGTTCCGGGACGACGTATGGTGACCTTTGTGCACTGATGTGTCTTTTGGAGTGTATGCGTAACCTATGCGTAACGTACCCCTAGAGTATGACGGCGTATGAGAAGCGTAACCCGATGTATGCGTGGCATATTTTGATGTGGTTTGACAGTTATGAGTGGCAGGTTGAGCATATACGTAACGTATAAGCGACCTATGCCTAGTGTATGAGTAGCGTATGAGTAATGTATGATGGCATATGAAAAGCGTATGGTATATGAGCAGCAGAGCCGGACTGACAGAAGAAGCCTTGCGGTGCCTTTATATACCGAGACCATAGGCCGGGCATATGCTGCACATACCCTTTGTATATGCTGTGAATACGCTAAGAGTATGCTCAAATACATTCCACGTAGGCTAGGCGTATGCTAAATACGCTATAGATACGCCGAAGGCATGGTTTCAGCGTACGCCTAACCTATGCCGGTGTACCCCTAACCTATGCGTAACCTATACCGGCATATGCATAGCATATGCATAGCGTATGCATAGCGTATGAGCAGCGTATGAGCCGCTGATGCGGATTTCGAGGGACACCAGTCTGCCAGGGACACTTCCATTCAAATGCATTGTTAACGGCCGTGAGCAAATCTTCATACAGAAGAAGTCAAATATCTCCCAAATTACACCATCTAGAAACAAATCGCTTGGTACACTTATAGAAAACATCTTTACCATGAAGGCTATATTAAATTTATAAGGTTAGCGTTCTTGAATTCTATTAATTTTGAATTAAACGTCTTGCACTGCGCGTACCGTCAAACTCAAGGCATTGTCAATGGTCGTGAGCAATCTTCATACAGAAAATACCGAAAAAGTCAAATATCTGTCAAATTACACCATCTAGAAACAAATCGTTTGGTACACATGTAGAAAACATCTTTACCAAAAACATTATATTAAATTTATAAGGTTTGTGACGATGCTGTTCGATTTTGACGCATGTGCAGAAGCGATGTGTCCCTCGCAAACTGGTGTCCCTCGTAATCCGCAACACCGCCATACGCTGAAAATTGTGTGCATGCACACAAATTTTTGGACGGATGCGCGTATGATGGGGTAAGCCAGGCATATACGGTGTATGCGTAGCGTATGACGGCGTATGTAACGCAAATCGTTACGGCGGCATACGCTTACGCCATACGCCATAGTGTGACAGCCCCATTAGCAACAACCTCTGCGAGTCAAAAATCACAGTAAAAATAGTAATTAACAGAACCTAAACATATTGCTAATAAATATTTAAAAAGAAATATATATATATCAAAGAATACACACCAAAATATAGTATCTTGATTGTGACAGTTGGATTTAAGAACGTTATGGTTTCACTAGATTGTACAACTTTACAAATGTTGCAAACATCTTGACGTTTTTTTTGTCAGAGTGCTACAAAACCGTGCAGCAGACGTTATGGGTGGATATGTTTACCGTATAGAATTTTGTATGAAATAATTGTTGCAGAGTTGAATAACACTGGTATATCTTGCTTGGTGTTGTAATTCTGGAAGCAGACATTTGACAGTCATTTGACCTCCATTTGACGCTACAATAACGTCACACATTTAAGGTCAAACAAAGAATTGACACAACACATGCAAATATAAAGAAACGATACAAGAAGCTAACTGAGTATGCATTTTGTTTGTTTTTATAAATGCTTTGCTAAACTTGTCTTACATGTCATACATGTTACCAAATAAATATTGACTCAATACTTATGAAAACAATGTTCACTGATGCAATTGTGACGACACATAGTTAAGGTCAAACAAAGAATGGACACGAACACATTCAAACATAAGAAACGACACAAGGAGGTAACTGAGTATGCATTTTTTTAAATTTTGTATAAATGCTTTGGTTAAGTTGTCTTACATGTCATAGATGTTATCAAATAAATATTGACTGAATACTTATGAAAACAATTTTCACTAATGAAATTTTTATAATTAAGCATGATTATTAATTTGAACATTTTGGGAAATTTTGTTCATAACATACAATATTGAATATTGTGATAGTCTCATATGTTATATACGAAATGTTACCATTAATTGTTAAGTTCATTGAAAATATAAATGGTTTTTGACTTTATAGTACACTCAATATATGTACACACATTTTGTTCTCTGTTAAGAAAAACAAGTAAAAGGGTTAATGTGCATCATGGTATGATTGAATTTTGTTCCTCTGTTAAGTTGAAAGGTAGATGTAATGAATGTGTGTCCAGTTGTGTTGTTGTCCGAACACTCGCAGTGTGGCACAGGGTGATGTCACGACAGAACGTTCTAAATAAAGACAGTTGCAAACAAGAATGGATGTTGGGGTCTGTGAATGAATGTGGGGGTCTGTGAGTGAATGTGGGGGTGCAGGCACCTTGACCCGCGCTCCCTCTCCACTCCCCACCCCTTCCCTCACCCACCCCAACCCTTCCTCCCTTCCCCTCCGTTGGGCCTCCCTTCCCATGTCACTCAGTAGACCTCTCTTCCTCCTCTCTCCCGCCATCTTTCATCCCAAGTTCATTCCTCATTCCCTTAATTTTAACCCTCCGTCTTCTCCCCCGTCACTCACATTTACCCCACCTTTCTCTCCTCCCGTCTCCTCCTCCCCTCCCTTCCTCCTCCCGTCTCCTCCTCCCCTCCCCTCCCCTCCTCCTCCCGTCTCCTCCTCCCCTCCCCTTCATCCCCTCCTTCTCCCCCCTCTCCTCCTCCCCTCCCCTCCTCCCCCTCCTCCCTTCCTCCCCTCCCCTTCCTCCTCCTCGTCTCCTTCCCTCCCCTCCCCTCCCCTCCTCCCTTCTTCTCCCCCCCCCCGCCTCCTCCTCCGGTCTTCTCCTCCCTTCCCCTTCCTCCCCCTTCCTCCCCTCCCCTCTCCCCCCCCCCCTCCCCCCTCCTCCCTCCCCTTCCTCCTCCCCTCTCCTCCCCCCGCCCTTCATCCCATCCCCTCCCCCTCCTTCTCCCGTCTCCTCCCCCCCCCCCTTCCTCCCCTCCCCTTCTCATCTCCTCCCCCCTCCCTCCTCCCCCTCCCCATTGCTGCCCGTCTGCTCCCCTTCCCCTCCTCTCTCTCTCCCCCCATTCTTCACCCAATTTCATCCCTCATTCCCTTAATCTTCACCCTCCGTCCTCTCCCTTCTCACCTCACCCCCCCCCCCTCCTGTACACACAGCGCCCCCTGTGGAGACTAGTTAATTGTGGTTCCAGTTGCTCCCCGCTCTCGTCTTTTTCTAGACTGCACCAATTTCTTATTGATGCAGTTGCGTGACTTCACTGGTTGCTGGTACCAGCTGGTTCCGGCCGATCCCGGCTGGTCCCCAGGTAGGCAGTGGTACCAGGTTGT
This sequence comes from Branchipolynoe longqiensis, assembly GCA_030323885.1. Taxonomy (NCBI): domain Eukaryota; kingdom Metazoa; phylum Annelida; class Polychaeta; order Phyllodocida; family Polynoidae; genus Branchipolynoe; species Branchipolynoe longqiensis. The sequence goes on along the minus strand of CM059192.1, from coordinate 2,265,137 downwards.
CAAGGTGGGCGCCCAGTTTGCGGCCCCCGGTGACCGACTTCTTCCACTTCCGGTTGAGACTGAGTCTGCTCCTCAAGACCCAGATTCTGTGTAACCCGACTAGTGACAGAGCACACACTGCACACAGAATCCATGCGTACTGATTCTAACACACTCCACACAGCGTAACCCCCAATAGAATCCACACATAGTGATTCTAACACACTCCACAGAGCCTACACCCCCAATAGAACCCACACATAGTGATTGTAACATAATCCACACATTTCATACCCCTAATAGAACCCACATGTAGTGATTGTAACACAGTCCATACAACCCACACTCCCCATTAGAACCCACACATAGTGATTGTAACATAATCCACAGTCCACAGCCCTAATAGAACCCACACATAGTGATTGTAATGCAGTCCACACCCCTAATTGAACCCACACGTAGTGATTGTAACACAGTCCACACAGCCCACACTCCTCAATAGAATCCACACATAGTGATTCTAACACACTCCACACAGCCTACACGCCCAATAGAATCCACACATAGTGATTCTAACACACTCCACACAGCCTACACGCCCAATAGAATCCACACATAGTGATTCTAACACACTCCACACAGCCTACAATCCAATAGGATCCACACATAGTGATTCTAACACACTCCACACAGCCTACACCAACAATAGAATCCACACATAGTGATTGTAGCACACTCCACACAGCCTACACTCCCCAATAGAATCCACACGTAGTGATTCTAACACACTCCACACAGCTACACCCCACAATAGAATCCACACATAGTGATTGTAACAGTCCACACAGCCTACAGCCCCAATAGAATCCACAAATAGTGATTCTAACACACTCCACACAGCCTACACCCCTAATAGAACCCATGTGTAGTGATTCTAACACACTCCACACAGCCTACACCCCCAATAGAACCCAAACGTACTGATTCTAACACACTCCACACAGCCTACACCCCTAATAGAACCCACGTGTAGTGATTCTAACACAGACCACACAGAACCCCCACCCTCAGCAGAACCCCCGCGTAGTGACTCTACACTGTGCACAACCCACATTCCACAAAAAATTGATCGGCCCAGTCCATAAATCAGACCGCAGTCCATACATTATGTGGGGTATAAATATTATTTATGCAAATATTATTAAGAATGCTGTGGTGGTTAGTTGTGTTGGTAGTTTGATGTGTTCTATGGTTCCAAGGTATTGTTGAAGCAACCTGAGGAGCCAGTTTCTACCTGCCAAGTAGGGCTAGTATGCCTGGGCTGCATCATCCGGTCATGGTAGAGCGAGCCGGGTCAATTGGCATGTCGATTTTTAACTTTTGAATCAAGAACAACATGTTTATATTGCAAGCCAGCGTATGAGACTATTATGTATATCTGTGTTGCATGTCAATGAATTAATGATATCAGATTCCATAAATTAGAATAGATTCCATAAATCCATAGATTCCATAGATTACACCAAAATCCATAGCCACTATTTCCCATGCCATTTTGTGAGTAAAAAACCAAACAATTATTATTACATTCGTTGATTAAGCAGGGGAAATTTCAATCACCAACAATTGGTCTTCCTCATTCCACTGCTCCTTGCCCTATGTTAGTAATATCAAGTGCCAGGTTAGGTAGCGACAAGTATCAATGTATATGTCAAGTGTTGACTTGATGCTGGAACTAGCAGGAAACTGGGCGACACAACAGTGACATATAGTAGACAAACTCTAGTGACACATCTATATCCCGCCTCGTGTCTGTGAGTCGGCCATGTTGGTTATTATCTTACTTTGATCTGCGCTTACTAAACCTGGACAATTAAAACTCAACACAACTGGTCACCTGAGGGGGATGAGCAAGGCTAATCAAGTGCTTATCATTCACTAGAAAATCTAAAGGCCTTGTCACACATCACCGGATTGGGGGAATCGGACCGAAATCGAACAAAGTCCGGTTTGTGTCCGTACAAGTTTTCAACATGCAAAAAACTAAGAACGGATGCCGCCGGTGTGACGTCTACGGTTCTTGTCCGGTTTGAGTAAGTTTCGTCTGTTGGCTATCTGTTTCATGTCCGTTCGTCCAGTGGCCTTTGACCCGATGTCGCAACACTTTGACACATTTTAATACATTTTGATACTTATCACCACTGAACTAGACAATTCTGTCTGTTGCCCAATCCGGCATAGTGTGACATGCACTTTAGTTTCCTATTCCGACTGATAAGATTTCTGTTATATCTCAACTAATAAAAGAGAATGTCTATTCACCTGATTAAACGTACTGGGTATGGTGCGAGTTCTGTGTCATTTCCAACAAAGTCTCTCCAATATTGTCTGTTTAGCCAGTGTCATTTAGATGGTACAAAGCAAAGCCGAGTATACTATGTGTTCACTTTTTTAATAAATTCTCTTTGAACAATTGTATTTCTGAGAGGTAGCATCATTGTGTTTGAATACCACTACAGAGTCAGTGGGCTATTCAGTGATATAAAGAGAATTCAAAGATGTTACAAGTAACTATAAAACCCACAAGAACTGAAACAGAAGCTTCATTGTAATACTCGACAGCGTAAAAATAAAATCATTGTCATTGTCAAATCATTGTCAAATCATTGTCAAGGATATCCTATTTATTGGATTAAAGAACATTTACTAATGTAGATAAGATGACTGAATGAGTTGAGCGTCTGCTTTCTGTGTGGTAGGTCATGGGATTTGAACCTGTAGGGTTCAAACCTTGGCCGAGTGATAGCAATAACTTAAAATTGATACTTGCTGCCCCCTAGCCTGGCACTCTGAATTACTAGTACAGGGAAAGGAGCAGTGGAATAGGAAGACCAATTATCCGCGATTGAAAATTCTCCGGCTTAATCAACTAATGTGCTCCCGTTCCATTTTTGTGTGTAATAAAATTTTAAAAATATGCATGTATGCTATGTGCACATGTTTATATAGGTGTGTGTAGCGCCACCTTCGGTATTGGAGGAAATGACTGTTCCGCAGCATCAATAAAGAACATATTTCCTTAAATAAATAATAAGGATGTAATTATATACCTCCGACAATTTATATTCACATAATAAATTATATATCGCATATGTTCAGTTCAATACTTTACTTCAGACTCGGCCTATCACAGTAATTATATAAATTGATCCATAGTAGGTACATATAAAAATAACCGTGAATAACATACAAGTAATACTATGAATACTACAATACTAACCATTATCAAAATGTTAGTCTATATGCAGTAGTTTGTACCAATGCCTCCATATGGCAGGCGTAAATTGAGATCACTCTCTCTTATTTTCACATGTCCCTGTATTACAGCATTCTCTGGCGTGTCAGGTCTAGTCATAAATTTGAATATTAGATTGGAAGGCTGGCACGTCAATGTTAGCAAATACCTGACTAGCACTGTGATACCTAGGTAGACGGAGTAATAACCTCATAATGTCATTATATGCTACATTCAACTTTCTGATGCTATGCATTAGAGAGAGAAAGCGAGAGAGATATAGATATGTTTAAGTGTTGTATAAGCCATTACCCGAGTATAATAAGGCTGGAAGATTCCATCTACTCCCCAGCCTCCTTCGCCATCGGCTGGTTGAGTCTGTATTAGGTCATCTTCTCATACAACCTCAGCTCTGCATGTGGCGCCACCTACCCACGTTTCAGCGACCGCTGCAGTCACTCATAATTTTGTATTTATTTTGTATGCTGAATTGTTGTGACGTGGAACCCTTCGCTGTGTTTCAGGAGGAGGTTTACCAAAAGACCTCGCAGTTCGCCATCTCTACGGTTGTCAATGGTTACAACGCCACAGTCTTTGCATATGGCGCCACCGGTAAGTCCATTTTGATTGAATTGAGATTGTTTCCTTTGTTGTGAAATTGTTTTTTTAAGAGATCTAAAATAGATATGTGTACAGTGTGTGCCATTAATTTGTAATAACATTGGGTTTGATTTATTTGCAATTACTGTAGGTGATTTATTTGTAATCACTTTATGTGTGGTTTATTTGGAATGATATTTATGACTTTTCTTTAAATGATATTGACTTTAGCTTCTTTTTGTTTCTAAGTTCATAAAGTTAACAGCAAAATCAGTCCCAAATAATAATAGCCTGTGGTGTTCTCTGTGGTGGAGTGGTTAGAGGGACTTTTTTCTAGTTCGGACTCCTAATCTGAAGGTCAGTGGTTTGAATCCCTGTGCCCCCCCCCCACCCCACCATCTCTGCCAATTTGGATTTCCCCCCCTGTGTATAACTTACAGCGTCATCAAAGGCCAATTGCTCTCATACCAAGTCTATGTGGTGTGGGAGGTTAAAAATCCCTTGGGTCGGTAAAAGTGTAGGCTGGGGCTTTCTATCGACAAACTGTCTAACGGTGAAAACAAGTCTATTCAGACTTATCCATGATAGGCAGTATAAATCTTCAAGAGAGATCACACCAAGAATTGTTTGTTGTGATAAAGATTGATTTATTTACCTATAATAATAATTAACTTGCTTTTTATTGCTAAGCAAAGGTTGGTCCACTTTTGCTGATCTACAAGAGACGGTTGTAGAAATACACTAATTAGTTGTACATGCAAAGCCGACTGACTGCTCTATGAATATAGACTTACACTAACTGGCCGTACATTTTAAACTGTGAACATACTTCTCAGCAGTGCAAACATATTGGGATTTCCCCAAATCAGTCTTCTTTCCAAGAAACTAGAAACAAAGTTGCGAAAACTGTTACCCAAGCGAGTTACCAGAGACCATATTGTTGGTTTGTTTGTTTTGCGTTTTATATCCTAGCAACATCTACGGTCATATCAGGATGGGTACCAGCTTGTGACAGTGCACACTCATGGCTACTTTATAGTGCTGTCCCACTGGGAGACCAGACCACTGGCAAAATGACCCGATATACGACTCAGGCACATTATCCTGATATTAATCTAACCAGTCCTTGTCCTGTCCTATTAATGTAGAGCGCCTGGCTAGGTAGCGACACATACAAATATTGTATGTCATGGGTTTGACTCGGCCACGTTTCGAACTCCATCCATTCGCACAGGACATATTTAAATCGTTTAAAATAAAGCTATTGAAAAATAGTTTCCACCCATCCTATAAGTAGTAAAACAATTACAAATAGTAATAGTTTAACACATTACAAATACTAATAGTTTAACACATTACAAATAGTAATAGTTTAACACATTACAAATACTAATAGTTTAACACATTACAAATAGTAATAGGATAACACATTACAAATACTAATAGTTTAACACATTACAAATAGTATTAGTTTAACACATTACACATTACAAATAGTAATAGTTTAACACATTACAAATAGTAATAGTTTAACACATTACAAATACTAATAGCTTAACACATTACAAATAGTAATTCAGATACAACAAAACACATAGTTAGTAATAATCAACACAAATACTAATCCCTCTTTATTTTTATTTCAATTCTTAGTTTTCATTTCATCACCTACAAATTATAATTTCAATATTTGTCTGTGTATATATTTTAATTGGAGTAAAAGAGAAAGGTGTGAGAGTGCTGAATTGTTCAGTAGAACCGGCCTGTGTGGTTCGAATCAATGCATACCTCAGTCACAGCGCCACCTGGTTCTCGGACACCGCTTGTTAACGAGCGCATTCCCTTCCGCCAACTTGTCGCTTCCTAGCCTGGCGCTCGGTATTAGTAGAATAGGGGAGAGATGGGTTGGCTCAGTGTCAGGATAATGTGACTGAGTGGGATATCGGGTCATGGGGCCAGTGACCTGATTTCACAGTGGGGCATCACTATAGTATAAAGTCACCATGAGTGTGCACTGTCACAAGTCGTTACCTGGTCGAGTCAAACCAATGACTTAAAAATGTATTCTTGTCGCTTCCTAGCCAGGTGCCCAGCATTATTAGGACAGGGCGAGGACTGGTGTGCTCAGTGTCAGTATAATGTGACTGAGTGGGATACCAGGTCATGGTGCCGGCGGCATGGTTTCCCATTGGGACAGCACTATAAAGTCACCATGAGTGTGCACTGTCACAAGTCGGTACCCATCCTGATATGACCTTAGATGTTGCTAGGACGTAAAACAACAAACAACAACAATGTTAAGCCTGGTACACACCTCCCGTATACGATTCACGTGCTAAAACTGACTGCCCGACGCGACCCGTCACAACCCGAGTCCCGACTAAAACTGAAAACAGGGACAACACACATATACCGTATAAGATACGACTGACCACTCACATATACCGCTTCGATTCATTTTTCGAATCTTATAATATTCCACTCTTAAGCCCCAAAACTGAGTTTTATACGCAAATCGGAAGCCTCAGGTGTGTTAGGGGGTCACACACACCTAAAGACTGAAACCGACGAAAACTCGGGCAGTTTTAGGTTTTATACGGGAGGTGTGTACCGGGCTTTATCCCTCCTGATCTGACCTTAGATGTTGCCAGGACGTAAAACTCAATCAACCAACCGACCGACCACTGCTGACTGGGCACACACAAGCGGTGGGGGTGGGGGTGGGGGTGGGGGTGAAAGGGGAGGGGGTTACCGCTGCCTGGAGCCGGTTTATCGATTCTCTATATCTGGCGGAAAAACTAAACAAACTGACTGAGCCCGTCCATCTCCGACTACACCCTGTCTCTACGGCCCCTCCCACCAGACGGCGCGGCCAAATGAGTTGAGCGTCCGCCTCCCGTTTTGTTAGGTCATATGAGACGAACCCACAGCGACCAATTCAAACCAATGACTTAAAAATGTATACTTGTCGCTACCTAGCCGGGCATTCGGCATTAATAGGATATGGCAAGGAGCAGTGGAATGAGGAAGACCAATTGTGTAGGTTTGAAATTTACCTGCTTAATCAGTATCTGCAATAGAATGTGGGTACACATGGTGGGGGTGGGGGACGCAAGGTGGGGGGGGTCTATGCCTGGAGGAGTTTGATCGATTCTCCATATCTGCTAGCAAAAGTAAACAAAATGTCCGACTGTCCGTCCACCTGTGCCCCGCTCCACCCCCTTCACCCCATCACCCTATTTCCCCTACACCCACCCACCCCCTACTTCTCCTACATCCCCCTACACGCACCACACCCCTCCCACATACACCCTCTATCTTTTGATTCAGTAGATAAAATATGTGAATATGTTTCTTCAACCAGATATTTGTGTCAATGTTTCTTCCACCAGATGTTGGTATCATAAAATATTTGTGTGTCAGGGTTTCTTCCACTGGATGCTGATATCAAGTTATTTTTTGTCCACCAGGTATTAGAGCGCCGGTGTTTCTTCCAACAGATATTTTATGTACCCCAACCCCACCCAATATGCTGCCTACAACTTGTTTTTTGTTTGTGCTTATCAGACTGCTACTGCTTTACAGTTGCTTATATAGTGTTTAGATTCATTCCAAATGAGTTAAAACTAATTCTATATACATTTAAGAGTTTCTTCCAGTTTCTTCCGCTTTTAGGTGGAAGAAACTATTTCTTCCAGGACAGTTTTTTTCCAAGGTTACTTCCGGATTTTCACACCAAGCGGAAGAAACTTGTCAATCCTGGCCTGATCGTAGAACTGTCACTTACTGCCTCATCACCCTGAGCCCGGGGTGTGTGGGGGGGGGGGGGACTAGGTGTACAATCACACACACGTAGCAACACAAGCTGTACACGTAGCAACACAAACTGTACACATAGCAACACAAACTGTACACCTAGCAACACAAACGGTCACATAGAAACACAAACTGTACCCATAACACAAACTGTACACATAGTAACACAAACTGTCCACATAGCAACACAAACTGTACACATAGTAACACAAACTGTACACATAGCAACCCAAAGTGTACACATAGTAACACAAACTGTACACATAGCAACCCAAAGTGTACACATAGTAACACAAACTGTACACATAGCAACCCAAACTTTACACATAGCAACATAAACTGTACACCTAGCAACACAAACTGTCACATAGCAACACAAACTGTACACATAGTAACACAAACTGTACACATAGCAACACAAACTGTACACATAGCAACACAAACTGTACACCTAGCAACAAACTGTCACATAGCAACACAAACTGTACCCATAACACAAACTGTACACATAGTAACACAAACTGTACACATAGCAACACAAAGTGTACACATAGTAACACAAACTGTACACATAGCAACACAAACTTTACACATAGTGACATAAACTGTACACTTAGTAACACAAACTGTACATGTAGCAACACAAACTATACACATAGCAACACAATCTGTAAGCATAGCACCATAAACTACACACATAGCAATGCAAATCTACACACCTAGCAACACTAATCTACACACCTAGCAACACAAACTGTACACATAGTAACGCAAACCGTCACACGTAGCAACTCAAACCTGCAAGCATAGCAACACGAGCCTGCAAATATATGAACACATATATAGAGTTTCTTCTCGCGAAGGACGTGGGATCCATTCTTGGCCGAGTTAAACCAAAGATTTGATGAAACTGGCTCGTGTTGTTAACTCTCCCAGGGCTTTGATTTACTAGGATAGAGCAAGCGCAAGGAGTAGGATAATATGACTGATTGTTGCATGGTACGATAGTGCTGGTGGAACGGTACCAACATGGGGCAACAATATAACCCACCAAATATGAACAGTCACAAACCGGTGCCTTTCCTGCTCTGATCTAAAAGAAAGTGCTAGGACATAAAACCCCCAAATCGCTCACACACTCATTCATTTAATCACAACTGAAAAGCTATGTATTCTCGTACCTTGCATTTCATTTTAAAATCAGTAGGTATTTTCAGCGCGCTCTATTTCTGATTTAGGGCGCGTTCAAAATGGTTTATTTCTGTGCGAACAGCGCGCCATTCTCTGCCCGCCGCACAGACACTTAGCGGCAATTGCTTTCATCGATTTTGAACCGTTTGAAGGTTTTAACTGGCGCTGTGTCCCGGCACCAGGTGAGGCTGTGCAACTCGTGATATTACTACGCAGAGTCGCCATTGTTGTGTCCAGAACGAGGCTCTGAACTCTTCAAACGCTGCTACAGTTTGACACTGAAATTGAAAAGGCAGTCCTTTCAGATGTAGAGGCTGCTGTAGCTTGACCCCATTCTACATTGACCCCATTCTGTTCATAAAAGAAGGCATGGTGGGGAGCACTCACATCCTCATGTGAAATGCCACATACACAGGTGGGTGTGGGTAGCAGGGTGATTGCACCAGGGAGCCTAGATAGGCTAATGGTTAGGACGCTAGAATGACAATAATTGTGGGTTTGAGTCCCATTCAAAACAATGTTCCTTTTGTTTGCAATCCCTCTATGGTAACACTGGTGCCGTGACCAGGAGTCTGTACATGCTGAATGCTGTATACACAGATGAAAGATCTCCGCGATTCCGCGGAATTCCGGGATTTTTCAATCCCGCAGCACCATCAGCTTATACTAATAATAGTAATATGTGGTGCAGACGCTGCAGCACTATCAGCGTACACTTCTAATATATGCTTCAAATGGCGCAGCACTATCAGCGTATACCAATATATATGAACCCTGACTTCCGGGAATTTTCCGCGATTCCCTGACAATGCTAAACCTATGGGAGAATATCAGCATTTCCGCTTATATACGAGATTGCCATAGCTTCTTGTCCATTGGGTAATGCGACTATAGCTTACGGGATGACTGGCGCAGATGCGATTAAGTTGGCCGAACTATCTGCTATTTATGGCGTTGAATTTAAAATAGATACTCTCTTTAACGGTGGTCATTACTTCTGCGTGGCTGGTTTCAGTACGCACCAATTATCTACCTCCTTCGCTACCGTTATGTACGTATTTATCAATTCATTTATGCATCTTGCATTTCACCATTGCTTTGTAAGCTAAGCAGGAAACGCGGTGCGAGCCTCGTTTTCGTTCACGCATCAATCACAGTCTCTGCTTCATCTGCATACTGCAGTAGTGCGTGTTCTGTCGCCGCCCCCTCCTTTGTCAAGTAGTTGGCAAATGCCAGTTCTTTTCTGGCGAAATTCACCAATTTAAATGTGAAAATATCCTAATACTAATCTTGTCAACTGTTGTCCAGTTAAATCGATTATCGTTTGTGTTTGCTCTGAAATGACCGACTAAGTGTTATTTCCATGTCTATGGCAGGATTCGAACCCACGTTAATGCTATTCCGCGATCAGTGTTCTAGAATTGTGCGAAGTGGGCTCCCTGCTGCAACAAAGCGTGACCATGCCCCCATGTACGTGTGACATTTCACCTACGTGAGGTGAATGTAGCCCGTTACATTTCTCTTAACGGTCCAATGCACACATTTAAATGTAGTGCATGATTGGCTTACGCTATTAATTCTGCCACATCAGACTTTCAAAATAGCACCGTACAGCCTCCGAATGATACTGATTATATCGCCAATGTCAGAAAAGGCTGCTAACAAATTTGTTATGTGGTGTGTAATATATGCATTATGCAAGTATTAATTATCTGCAGGCTTTGATAGCCCTCATGTCTGGGGTAGTGCCTATCATCATCATCATGCTGTCGGTTGCGATGCAACAAAGACTGCTTTCAATACTTGACTACCACTCTCCATTTAGCTCTCTGCTGTGAGAGTGATGTCCATGAGTCAGTCTACATTTCATGAAAGCTGCCTGCAAAAGTGTTGAAGTGCTGCTGGCTTTTGCAAGTTACCAGCGGCACTCTTTCGGGGAGCAAATAGAGGTTTCACACCGGCAAGAACATGTCCAGACAGGCGCAAAACTATTTGTCCCTGCAGTGGCTGGTCGGGAGATGTTGGGAGTTCCACACATCAACCGCCCTTGATGCTGCCGCAGTGACATGGTTTTCTGTTCAGGGTTTGCTCCCTTAGACTTTGGTTCTGTCAAGAACCTGTACCACAAGGCAGTGGTTTACAACTCTGCAGGGCAGGGGCGTCAAACTCCCTGAGGTATTGCATATACCTGCATAGCTCCTGCCTATACTACACTTGTATATGTTCATCGTCCACTTTGGCATGAGCGGCTTGGACATGTTTGGTTTGTGCCCAAGGATGCAAACCTCCATACGAGTTGTTCAAATTCTCCACTCCACCAAAGACTTTCACTAACTAATTAAGACAACCGACTCTATTAGAGTGTCAGCGAGAGGTATCGCTCTCATCCAACTATATTAATGTTCCACTGTGTGCTCGTCCTGATATTACCTTAGATGTTACCTGGATGTAAACCTCCAAAACCATGTTGCGTTGTCTCTCGCAAGATCCAGATAATATCATCATGAGCCTGCCATCACAAACTGCGCCATGTCATATCTGTAGCCGCAGTTAATTATCCCGATAGTTTTCACATCGACAAGAAATTAAAAGAACTACAAATCAAGCTCGGTTTTGTGATCAAAAGGTTTCTGTTTCTATCAGTTTTTGAGTGAATAACCCCATTTCACTGTCACAGCTTCATTCCCATCGTTGAGTTATCCATCGTACTACACTACACACCTCCTCGTGGCATTACCATCGTTCAGAAACCATTCCACTTTGTTAAAAGACCTAACTAATTTCAGTGCAAAAAGATGACAGTGACTACACACAGGCGTTTAAAAAATCATGCTGAACGCTTACATCAGACAGCGGGTTGTGTTACTATAAATCCAACAGTCGTTTATGCACAAGCATTTAGGTGCTGCATACTGTATTATGTGAATATAAATGAGAGAGTGCCATAACACCGGTTATTTTTGGTAGTTCTCCGTATTCTCGCTCTGCATCCCTGGCGCCACCTGTATATGTGTCATTACACCTCAACCACATTCTCACTGGGAAATTTAGGTAGATACTTGTCGCCTCCTAGCCTAGCGCTCGGCATTATTAGGATATGGCAAGGACTGGTTGGCTCAGTGTCTGGATAATGTGACTGAGTGGGATATCAGATCATGGTGCGGGTAGCCTGGTCTCCCAGTGGAGCAGCACTATAAAGTCGCCATGAGTGCACTGCCACAAGTCGGTACCTGTTCTGATATGCCCTTAGATGTTGCCAGGACGTAAAATTCCAACAACCAACCAATCTCACTGGGAGAAGTGTCCAAAGTGGCACCTGGTATGTTCACAGGTGGCGCCATCTACAAACAAATATGGAACGCCAAACATAGTTTAGTGGTAAATAGTGCAAATACAGTCATCGATAGTGCAGGTAACATATGATATGCCCTTGTGTATATACATACGCAGTATGATATCTGTCGGTAATTGTATTTACATAATGCACACTACATGCAGTACGTTATGCGTTGATTATTTATATTCACATAACACAGGCTGTGGAGCGTCACTAGTGAGGACAGGGACAGAGTGGTGGCGCCACTAGTCTCCTGGAGAAAGGAGGGGAGGCTAATACATAGGGAAGCCTGATTGGAGGAAATAGATAATAACCTTCCAGGTATTTATACACGCATAGTCCTTATATATCACATATATATACAATTGTTAGCCACTTATCAGACAGTGACGGTGATGGGAGTGGTTGATGGGTGAAAACGTCAGGTAGGGGAGTCTCTCCCACTCTCTCTAGAGCTCCTCTCTCTATATATATTCTATATATAAGTGGTTAATATTTGTATATATGTGATGTATATATATATATTTTTATATTCATTTATTGTTTACTTTGTACCAGCCGCATGACACAGACTATACACACAATGCTGGAGAGGGTTTGTCGGTTTTCGGAGTCGAGAACTCACCGCCCCAGTCTACATCCAGCACCCTTACGTCAAAACAGTTCAATTCAAACTAGTGGCCAGTGATTTGTTTGTGAACCTTGGCACGCTGGGTACACATAACGTGCCAATCTATTATCGTATTGGTTGGCCATGTACTCATCCCCCCCCACACACACCCACACCCACACACACCCACACCTCACTGCTATCGCCATCGTCATGGTGCAATCAATGTGTTGTTGAGTGGTGAAGGTGGTGTGTTTGTGTGTGTGTGGTTTTGTTTGTTTGTGTGCGTTTGCCTTCATCCAGTCAGACAGCCACATTGGCCACTCGTGGCTTACACACTCTTTTCTGCTCAACTGGGAGGGGACCCTTTCCCCGAATGTATTTGGTGTCAGTCCCCACTGATGTTCAAACACATTTTTATTAAACTGCGTAGATTTCATGGCCTTGCGCCAATAATTTTACAATGCAAACACCATGCGTGATCTTTTAACTAATGTAAAACAAGAAGTGATCCTAGCCTTCTTGAATGTGGCAGGATTATTCCGCCTTGTATAGTTCATTGGAACGGTTTTCACCAATTCCGGAAGAATGATATCTTTGACGTTATCTAGGATTTTACTTGTTCTAAAAAGATTTGTTGTTGTGATTGTGGGCCTTTAGCTTCGAAAGTATCTATCGACTCAGAGTTGATTGTGTGCTTTTACATTCTCTGTAAAAGTGATGGCCTGATAATAATATGACAAAATAAGATTTGAACGCTTCTCACTGTGATTCTGGCCTTTGCTGCTGACACGGTGTTAAGCAATCACCACTAACTAACTCAGACAGCTATCGTAGAAACTTGAAGCCACCAGACACTTTCCGAGCCGCAATCCCTCCTAACATCGAGGCATTTCACTGTAGTCACTAGATATGGACGGGGATGTTTAGTTGTGCGCTCAGACAAACGCGCTCCAACATTGCGTGTATAGCCACTACCATTTAGGTGGCACAATCGAAACTTATAATATACACCACGTTCGAGTCGGTACTGAGTTTAATTTGCACATCCTTTCTTCTGAGGGTGAGAGGCAGCACAGCTGATTTCTATTTGAATACAGACCAGACGCCAAGATGCTCGTATCTTCTTTGTAAACTGTTAAAAATGCGTCGGGCTGGAAGCAATTCAACTTTCCTAAGCACATAATCTTTGCAACATAGGTTTCTTTGGCTACATTAATTGTTTAATTTCAATCATGGACAATTGGTCGTCCTCATTCCACTGATTCTTGCCCTATCCTAGTAATGCCGAGTGCCAGACTAGGCAGCGACAAGTATAAATTTTAAAGTCATTGGGTTGACTCAGCCAGGGTTCGAACCCAGGAGTTCCAATCCTATGCCCTACCAGAAAGGAAGGCGAACGCTCAACTCATTCGGCCATCGCGTCTGGTTACGTATGACGTCTATGTCATACACCAGAACAATCAAAAATAAAAACCACCCGCCCGACACTGATTTGTGTGATCAAAAGGACAATCACCAACTTTAACAATTGTTGTTGGCATTAGCTTCATGAAAGTATTTTGGTGAGAATTGTCAGTGAGTTATTGATGCAGTGGGCCCTTGGCAGTGGACCACAGCGAGGCGGGGAGAGACGCTCTGCCATCATTGACGCCATGAAACACTGAACTGTTGCTATGCACCCCCACATCCTGCCTCACCCCCCCCCCCTTCCACATTCCCCCACATCCGCCCATCTCCAAATCTCCAATAGTTACAAGGTTCCACACGGCACGACATATGGCTTATTATGCGCTTTGCTTACATGGTTAGACCAGACGGGATGGCCGAATGAGTTAGAGCGTCCGTCTCCCGTGCTGGTAGATCGTGGGGTCATGGGTTCGAGTCCCGGTCGAGTCAAACCAATGACTTTAAAATTGATACTTGTCGCTTCCTAGCCAGGCGCTCGGCATTATTAGGATAGGGCAAGGACTGGTGTGCTCAGTGTCAGGATAATGTGACTGAGTGGGATACCAGGTCATGGTGCCGGCAGCCTGGTTTCCCAGTGGGACAGCACTATAAAGTTGCCATGAGTGCGCACTGTCACAAGTCGTTACCCATCCTGATATGACCTTAGATGTTGCTAGGATGTAAAACAACAACAAACAAACAAACTTACATGGTTAGTTTCGTTATAGTTTCATGTTAGTGCTATGAAATTTAATTGGGATGCCATAACAGCGCTATGCTGAAAGTTTGATGTTGCAGAATTCATGCGGTACGCTGCTTGTGAGGCTTACAAATTAAGGTGGTGGGTAAACGAAACTGCACCCGGTGAAGCATGCAATACAATGTCATATAGCACAGCAATATTGCACACTACATGCACACTACATGCAGCCATTTTATAATAATGATTAGGTATGCTGACACCTGGTGTTAATTCTAGAACTAACTTGGTACCGGGCGCAGTGGCAGATTCGGTAGAGCGCAGACCTCACGTGCGGGAGTTTGGGAGTTTGGTTCCCGGTTAAGTCATTGGACTTATCAAATGTATACTTGTCGATTCCTAGCCTGCCGCTTGGCACTAATGGGATAGGGCAACGACTGATTAGTTCAATGTCAGGATAATGTGACTGAGTAGCATATATGGTCATGGTGCTGGCAGCCTCATTTCCCAGTGGGGAAGCACTATAAAGTCACCATGAGTGTGCACTGTTTACTATTGCTGCAGTTGACCGTTAGGTCACGAACCCCCCCCCCCCCCCCCCCCCCCCCCCCCCCCCATAAAAATTAAAAAAATCACTGTCACAAGTCGGAACCCGTGCTGATATGACTACCCCCCCCCCCCACCCTGTCCTCCAGGTGGCGCCACCACCACCTACTATCTTCCCAGTTCTCCACCGAGTTTTGCTTTAGCAAATTGTACGCTAGGTCTTCTTGGGGGAGCATCGAGAGTTCTTGGCTCGACCCAATTCTTCTTCGTTTGTATGGAATAGATTAACACATCTCGTCACAAACTGCAACACCCTGCTCGACTGCTGACATTTCCTTCGTGCGTTATGGCCTGGTTGTGGCCCTGAGAATTGCTCCACCTCCTGGTCCCCGTGCCTCGATCTGATTCCCTGGCTGTGGTTGCTGGGCGGGATTAGGCATTCCGTTTGTGCCTCTGGCACCTGGCTGTGCCCTGATCCGTAGTGCAGATCGCTCAGCGGGGTGTGGGTGCCAGGGTCAGTGCACCGCGTCCACCAGCACTTCCTGCAGATACCCAGGGTTCTTCTCCCCATTCCGCTCTTTCCATCTCCCTCTCACCCCAGCCCTCTCTCCCCTTCCCTCACTCACCCTCCTCTCTCTCCTCTCTTCTCCTCTCTTCTCTTCTCCTCTCCTCTCCTCTCCTCTCTTCCCCTCTCCTCTCCTCTCCTCTCTTCCCCTCTCCTCTCTTCCCTAATCTTCCCTGTTCTCCTCTGTTCTCTTCTCCTCTCCTCACCTCCTCTCCCCTCCCCTCGCTCCCCTCTACTCCCCTCCGCTCACCTCCCTTCACCTCCCCTCTTCTCCCCCCCCCTCCCCTCCTCTCCTCTAATCCTCTACCTCCTCTCCTCCTCTCCCCTCCCCACCCCTCCTCTCCTCTCCCCTCCCCTCCCTTCCCTCCCTCTCCCCACCCCCCCCTCCTCTCCCCCCCCCTTCTCCCCTCGATACTCCCCCTATCGTTCTCCCTCCTTCTATCTGTGTATTCCCCCTCCCTCCTTCTCTCTCCTCCCCCACCTCTCTCCTCCAATCTCCCTCCTCTTCCCCCATTTCCACTCTCCTGTCTCTTCCCTCTTTCACCCCTCTCTTCTCTCCCCATCCCTATCCCCCACTACCTCCCCCGCTCTCCTTTTTCTTTGTTTTTCTCCTCTCTTTCTCTCTCGTCACCCCTCTCTGCCTCACTCTCTCCATCCCTTCTTCATTCTTTCCATCTTTCTCCTGCCTCTCTCCCTCTCCCAATCGCCCTATCTTTCGTCCCTCCTCTTTCCTTTCCCTCTCTATTCATGTAGCCATTCCCTCTCTATTCCTGTAGCCCTTCCCTCTATTCCTGTAGCCCTTCCCTCTCTATTCCTGTAGCCCTTCCCTCTATTCATGTAGCCTTTCCCTCTCTATTCATGTAGCCCTTCCCTCTCTATTCATGTAGCCCTTCCCTCTCTATTCATTTAGCCCTTCTCTCCCTATTTATGTAGCCATTCCCTCTCTATTCCTGTAGCCCTTCCCTCTCTACTCCTGTAGCCCTCCCCTCTCTATTCATGTAGCCCTTCCTTCTCTATTCCTGTAGCCCTTCCCTCTCTATTGCTGCAGCCCTTCCCTCTCTATTCATGTAGCCCTTCCCTCTCTATTCCTGTAGCCCTCCCCTCTCTATTGATGTAGCCCTTCCTTCTCTATTCATGTAGCCCTTCCCTCTCTATTCCTGTAGGCCTTCCCTCTCTATTCCTGTAGCCCTCCCCGCTCTATTCATATAGCCCTTCCTTCTCTATTCTTGTACCCTTCCCTCTCTATTGCTGTAGCCCTCCCCCGCTCTATTCCTGTAGCCCTTCCCTCTCTATTCCTGTAGCCCTTCCCTCTCGATTCCTGTAGCCTTTCCCTCTCTATTCATGTAGCCCTTCCCTCTCTTTCATGTAGCCCTTCCCTCTCTATTCCTGTAGCCCTTGCCTCTCTATTCCTGTAGCCCTTCCCTCTCTATTCCCGTAGCCCTTCCATCTCTATTCCTGGAGCCATTCCCTCTATATTCATGTAGCCCTTCCCTCTCTATTCCTGTAGCCCTTCCCTCTCTATTCCCGTAGCCATTCCCTCTCTATTCATGTAGCCCTTCCCTCTCTATTCATGTAGCCCTTCCCTCTCTATTCCCGTAGCCCTTCCCTCTCTATTCATGTAGCCCTTCCCTCTCTATTCATGTAACCTTCCCTCTCTATTCCTGTAGCCCTTCCCTCTCTATTCCCGTAGCCCGTCCCTCTCTATTCCTGTAGCCCCTTCCCTGTCTATTCATGTAGCCTTCCCCTCTCTATTCCTATAGCCCTCCCCTCTCTATTCATGTAGCCCTTCCCTCTCTATTCATGTAGCCTTCCCCTCTCTATTCCTCTAGCCCTCCCCTCTCTAACCCCGTAGCCCTTCCCTCTCACCTTCTCTCCTCCTCTTTGTGTGTCTAAGTACATTTAATAAATTGTTACATAATCGAAATACAAATAACCAAAGAAACAATAATATTGAGGATTAAACACAAAACGAGGTGACTGTTGGTTGTTGTTGTTTTACGTCCTAGCAACATCTAAGGTCAAATCAGGACGGGTACCGACTTGTGACAGTGCGTACTTATGGCGACTTTATAGTACTGCCCCACTGGGAAATCAGACCGCCGATATCGCACTCAGTCACATTATCCTGACACTGAGGTGACATTATTCAAGGTTTAGTTTAAACTGTTGTGTATTATTTAATGTGGTGGGACGATGTTGTTTGTTTTACAGTTTAGATGTGGGTGTGGGGGGGGGGGGCTGCTGAGGGAGCGTGTACTCACGGTGTGTGTGGGGGGGGGGGGCGGTGGTGAGGGGGGGGGGCACGCTATTGAGGGGACTCGTAGTTGTTCTACCGGTGTGTGGGGGGCTATGGGGGAGGGGGTGGAGGTGAGGGGGGGGGGGCGCTCAATGGCGGTTCGTCGAGTGGTGATTTATCTGGACATTGAACACGGAGAGGGGCATCAGTTATGGTTCGATGAATTCTACATTCTGTGTTATTACCCTTAAAATGTCAGTCAGTGTATAAACTGCAGGCTTTCAAATGGAATGATAGAGCACAGGGAGTGGTGTGTGTACAGAGCGGGGGGAGGAGAGGGGCGGTGGGTGTAGAGAGAGAGCGGGCGGTGAGTGTAGAGAAGGGAGGGGGAGAGAGGAGCGTGGGTGTGGCGAGAGAGAGGGCAGTGGGTATAGAGAAGGGACAGGGAGAGAGGGGCGGTGGTGTAGAGAAGGGAGGGGGGGGTGTAGAGAGAGAGGGGGCGGTGAGTGTATAGAAGGGAGGGGAGAGAGGGGCGGTGGGTGTGGAGAGAGAGGGCAGTGGGTGTAGAGAAGGGAGGGGGATAGAGGGGCGGTGGGTGTAGAGAGAGAGGGCGGTGGGTGTGGAGAAGGGAGGGGGAGAGAGGGGGCGGTGGGTGTGGAGAGAGAGAGGGCAGTGGGTGTAGAGAAGGGGGGGGGTGATGGGGTGGTGGGTGTAGAGAGAGAGGGGGCGGTGGGTGTAGGGAAGGGAGGGGAAAGAGGGGGCGGTGGGTGTAGAGAAGGGAGTAGGAGAGAGCACAGAGGGAAGGATGAATGTAGAGCAGATGGAGAGCAGAAGGAGAGAGGGGAAGAAAGGGGAGGAGAGGGGGAAGAATGGGTGCAGAGCGGAAGGGAGAGCGTGGAGGGAGGAAGGAAGAAAGAAGGGGGAGATGAATAATGGGTATCCCGGGGAAGAGAATAGAAATATGGAGGATTCGAACCCACACCTCTTGCCATGCGAGGGCTAGTGTCCTCAGCATTACACTACCTAGGTTCCCTGATACAATCAGCCTCTTCATATCTACCTGTCTATGTGACTCCTTGCCTGACAGGTCAGTGCTGACGACGACAATAATACTGTAAATTTAATAGAGCGCGCTCTCCAGCATGAACATTTCTAAGGCGGTGCGCAATAAAACGTGACATGTTTACAACTTGGTTTAAATACTTAAAGGATAGAGAAATTTCATTTCACATTAAAAGCTATTTTAAACAGGTAACTTTTGAGTCAAAATTTTAATTGTCAAGAAATGCTGCTTTTTTGGCATCCTCTGGCAACCTAAATCCATAAAGTGGAACCTGCCTCACAGATGGCACAACCACCGTTTGAATGTACACACGGCAAGACATGTAATAATATCTGACTGGATGATTTGAGAGTCCGCGATCACTGTTTGAAGGGCAAAAGATTACGCGGATATTCTGGTGCTTTCCCATTGATAGCAGCATAGGCGGTTAGTAAAATCTTTCACTCAATACGAGTGGTGTGTAACAGCCGGGAGGTGGGTGTGACGGCCCTGGGTGGATACAAGCCTAGGGATCCCCATGGCCCTCTAGCGGCGATAACTGCCTGATTAGTTCACCGACGAGCCACCAGGGGGCTCCTTGATCGCTGATATAATAGAGAGGAGGATTGTGCGCATGCCGGGGGCAATATTATAGCTGTATAACGTTGCCTGCCTGGTATAACATTGCCCCCCCCCCCTATGAATGCCTGGCCTTCAATGCATCACACACAAGCCTTCACTCGGCCATAATGTGTTTTGTTTATAATCTGTGATCGGGTAACCATGGTTACATTGAGGCCGACCTTTACGACCCTAACACTCTCCGTGCACATATTTGGTTATATAAACAGAGACAAAACTGTAATTTGTGTGTTTTACAGCAGTATTTTCTTACCGTTGTTCAATCCGGTGATCTGTAGACTTTGAACGTTGAATGGGGAGAATCACGTCGTCACCAGCTTGGTATGGTGGCACTCTCCCCACGTTCATCAATTCTACAACTAATACTGATGCACTTATTAAACATTTGGCACCACATTGAAGGGAATACTGAGGCCATTTAATAGAACCTATTACTGCTGAAGTCTATGGTGTCAGAGTTTGGGCATCCTGCCAAAATTAATGTTGCATGGTTGAACTTCAAATATCTCAAACGGTAGCCAATTAAAATAAAAGTTACTTCAGACTTAAGTAAGGTACGTTGTAGCAATCAATCTAATATATTTATCTAAGAAAATGACAGAAACTCAAAACCATCAGACTATGTAACTGTAATTTGTGATCAATTTGTCCTGACTTCGCCCACTTTTGTCTGCAGGAGCAGGAAAGACGTACACAATGTTGGGGACGGACGACGAGCCAGGTATCATGGCCAGAGCACTCAATGACCTGTTCTCAGAGATGGACAGCACGGCAGAGCAATACTCCTACAAGGTCTCCATGTCCTACCTGGAGGTAAGTTGTCGCACAGACAACGCCACTCATCGACAACTTGTAACAACAAGCGTCAATATCTTACCTAATTATACCTTGTAACACAAGGCGTCCATGTCCTACCTGGAGGTAAGTTGTAGCACAGACAACGCCACTCATCGACAACTTGTAACAACAAGCGTCAATATCTTACCTAATTATACCTTGTAACACAAGGCGTCCATGTCCTACCTGGAGGTAAGTTGTAGCACAAACAATGCCACTCATCGATAACTTGTAACACCAAGCATCAATATCTTACCTAATTATACCTTGTAACACAAGGCGTCCATGTCCTACCTGGAGGTAAGGTGTAGCACAAACAACGCCACTCATTGATAACTTGTAACACCAATCGTCAATATCTTACCTAATTATACCTTGTAACATAACGTCTCCATGTCCTACCCAGAGGTAAGTTATAGCACAAATGTCCTTGTTCTACTTAACGATAACTTGTTGTACAAAGTGTAAATGTTACAATTAGTGTATTAATGAGATCTCCCTACTCACGCTCTTATCTACTTGCCATGTCTGAAATAGCGCAAACCCCCATTCGCTATAAATAGCCTTGAATGTGAAATAGCGTGGCTGCTTCACTGGTTCCGGGTCTCTTTTGTACAGATTTACAACGAGATGATCCGCGACCTGCTGAGCCCCGAGACAGGCTTCCTGGACCTGAGGGAGGACGCCATGGGAGTCCAGGTGCCCGGCCTCAGCGTCATCAGCACCCAGAACTCGGCAGATGTAGGTCACGCCGCATAATTAGGTCACGCATCATAACTAGGTCACACCTCCCAACTATGCCACACATCCTAACTAGGGCACGCCTCCTAACTAGGGCATGCCTCCTAACTAGAGCACGCCTCCTATCTAGGGCACACCTCCTAACTAGGGCACGCCTCCTATCTAGGGCACACCTCCTAATTAGGGCACGCCTCCTAATGAGGGCACATATCCTAACTATGTCATGTCTCCTAACTAGATCATACCTCCTAACTAGGTCACACATCATAACTAGGTCACTCCTAACTAGGTCACATATCCTAACTAGGGCATGCATCCTAGCTAAGGCACGGCTCATAACTAGGTCACATCTACTAACTAGGCCATGCCTCTGAACTAGGGCATGTCCCCATATTAGGTCATGTATCTTAACTCGGTTATGCCTCCTAACTGGGGCATATATCCTAACTAGGTCACGCCTCCTAACCAGGGCACGCCTCCTAACTAGGTCACACCTAACCAGGGCATGCCTCCCTAACTAGGGCATGCCTCCCCCACTTCCCCTTTCCCCATGCCTTCCCATTCTCCCTCCCACTCCCATATCCCCCCTCTCCTCCCCTACCAGCTCCCACCTCCCTTCCCCTCCCCTTCTCTCCCACACTCCACAATCCCATTACCTTCTCCTTCCTTTCCCCTCCCCTACCCTCCCCTACCCTACCCTCTCCTTCCCCTCCCCTCCCCTCCCCTACCCTCTGCTTCCCCTCCCCTCCCACCCTACCTCCCCTCCTCCCCTACCCTACCCTACACTCCCTCCCCTTACCCAACCCCCCCTAACTACCCTACCCTACCCACTCTACCCTCCCCTACCCTACCTCACTCCCCTACCCTACCTCACTCCCTACCCTACCCTCACCTACCCTACCCTACCCTCCTCTCACACCCTCACTCCCTCCATACTTTCCCCTCCCTACTACCCTACCTTCCCAACCCTCCCCACCCCTACCTCCCCTCCCTACCATTCCCCTTCCCTCCCTACCCTCCACTCCCTCCCACTACCTACCCTCACAACCCCTCCCTACCCTACTTCCTCCCCTCCCTTCCCCTCCCTTCCCCTCCCTCCCCCTCTCTCCCCCTCTCCTACCCTCCCCTCCCCTCCCCTCCCCTCCCTGCCCTCTCCTCCCCTCCCCTACCCTACACTCCCATCCCTCCACTCCCCTCTCCCACTCCAAAATACCATGCTCCCCCCCCCCACCCCCCCCCCCCCCCCCCCCCCCCACCCCCCCCCCCCCCCCCCCCCCCCCCCAACCACACACACCGTACAGAGAGTGTATCGACCATCAAGTACCGTGGAACCGTTACAGACTAATTCAGTCAGGTTGGTTGATTCGTGACAGTGTCCTAAACGAGCATGCACGTGCACTGGGTGTGTGTGTGTGGGGAGGGGGGGGGGGTTACATAGTGGCCGATATCGAACTGGCAGCACTTGATATCCACTGTTTGGTATTTTGGTATGGCTAGCCATTACTTGAACGGCTAGCCATAATTGAACTGCATTAAAATGTCACCATCTCTCGATGCAACCCTTCCACTCGCACACGTATTCACACACATACATTCACACATCCACCCATCCACCCAATACACACTCGCCCACACACTGTGAGCTGCCCCCTGGTGTCCTCCAGGTGGTTGACAATGAGATGCTCGTGAAGGGTAACAAGGAGCAGACCCCC
The DNA here is from genome assembly GCA_030323885.1 of Branchipolynoe longqiensis. Classification (NCBI taxonomy): domain Eukaryota; kingdom Metazoa; phylum Annelida; class Polychaeta; order Phyllodocida; family Polynoidae; genus Branchipolynoe; species Branchipolynoe longqiensis. The sequence goes on along the minus strand of CM059192.1, from coordinate 2,241,839 downwards.
CTCCCCCCTCCCCCCTCCCCCCTCACACACACCACAGGTTCTTCCGGCGATGCTTAACTTCAGTTATTTACACTAATTAATTACAAGACCAATGTTAAGATAATAAAATATCTTCCAGGTGATTGAGATGCTCGTGAAGGGTAACAAGGAGCACACACACGCACCACGCACACCCCACATACAACACCCTCTGTTCATCTCTTGCAGGTGATTGAGATGCTGGTGAAGGGTAACAAGGAGCACACACACACACCACACACACCCCACATACAACATTCTCTGTTCATCTCTTGCAGGTGATTGAGATGCTGGTGAAGGGTAACAAGGAGCACACACACACCACACACACCCCACACACCCCACACACAACATTCTCTGTTCATCTCTTGCAGGTGATTGAGATGCTGGTGAAGGGTAACAAAGAGCACACACACGCACCACACACACACCACATACAACACCCTCTGTTCATCTCTTGCAGGTGATTGAGATGCTGGTGAAGGGTAACAAGGAGCACACACACACCACACACACACACACCACACACACACCACATACAACACTCTCTGTTCATCTCTTGCAGGTGATTGAGATGCTGGTGAAGGGTAACAAGGAGCGCACCCAGGAGCCGACTGCAGCCAACAAGACGTCGTCGCGCTCTCATGCCATCCTGCAGGTGAACGTGGTGCAGCGTCCGCGTGTCCATGGCAACACACACGAGGTGCGTCCCGCCGCGCTGATTGTCACGTGGTGTCCTGTTGGTTTATGGGAGTATAAATACAGGGGGGGGTTTCCGAAAGCTTGTTTTATTTAATGACGTCTCTAGAGCACATTGATTTTCATATCATCGGCTATTGGACGTCAAACATATGGTCATTCTGACATATTTCTTTGGAGGAAACCTGCTGCCGCTACATTGGCTACTCTTTCCGATAAGCAGCAAGGGGTCTTTTATATGAACTTTCCCACAGACAGGATAGCACATATCACAGCCTTTGATGAACCAGTTGTGGACCACTGGTTCGGGGGTGGGGGGGTGGGGGGATCCTGACATTAAAGCTGCATAGTCCGATGAAAACATCAAATTTTCAAGACCAAAACAATTATCTAGATTTGATTCTACATATCTAACTTTGATACTGGTGCACTTATTAAATATTTCATGCCACTTAGAGTGGAATGCTGAGCCAATTTAATAGAATATGTTACTGCAGAAGCCTATGGTGTCAGAGTTCTCGCATTCTAGCCAAAATTACTTTTGCCTGTTTACACTTCAATGATCTCAAAAGTTAGACATTTAAAATAAAAGTTACTTCAAACTAAAGTAAGGTAGATTATAAAAATCAACATAATGTATTTATCGAGAAAAAATTTCAGAAACTCAAAAGCATCGCACTATGCAACTTTAACAAGTTTAAGTGATGTGTCTAAGTGTACTGATTTAATTATTATTATATTGTTAGTTTTAGAGGTTTTGAACCTTATACGATTATTGAACCAAGATCTTCGCTAGTGCGTTTTGTTAAATGGGCAATATTAATATTAGTTAACGAGAAAATGTTTCAGACTTTATATTTTAAATACAACAAAATAAACAAAAAGCAATACAAAATGATATGGCCAGAACACTAGTATAATAACAGCACAGTTTATACAGCAACCCACCAGCTGAGCCTGTAATACTGAAATTACTATAGCTAACCCGCTCCTAAACTATAACCTCCTTCTTAATTTACTAATGTGTCCTACCTCGGAAGCTGCTGGGCTACCTAGATACACCCCAGACTGGGTGGCCGAATGAGTTGAGCGTCCATCCCCTGTTTTGGGAGATCGGGGGTATCCGAACCCATCAGTTTGTGGTTTTGAATCCTGGTCGAGTCAAAGCAATGACTTAAAAATTTATACCTGTCGCTTCCTAGCCGGGCACTCGGCATGACTAGGATAGGGCAAGGACTGGTTCGCTCAGTGTCAGGATAATGTGACTGAGTGGGATATCAGGTAATGGTGCTGGCGGCCTAATTTCCCAGTGGGGCAGCATTATGAAGTTGCCATGAGTGCGCGCTCTCAAAAATCAGTACCCGTCTTGATATGACCTTCGATGTTGTTAGGATGTGAAACAACAAACAAACAAAACAATGTAATGTAAATGGCTGGAAGACCAGTGCCTCGGCACTGAAAGCAAATGTATGTTCTGATGAATAAATTGCTTTATACAAAAATATATTTTATAAAAAGAAAAGAAAAAAAATGAGAGAATGAGAGAAGAGCTTTACTAATCACTTGGAATGTTTAGACAAAACATTTGTTTGTGTTGTAGGTGCGAACGGGCAAATTGTTCCTGATTGACCTCGCCGGGTCAGAGCGGGCGGCAGCCACCCACAACAGGGGCAAGCGCATGGTGGAAGGAGCCCACATCAACAGGTCCCTGCTCGCACTGGGCAACTGTATCAACGCACTAAGTAAGGAACAGCACATAGAACAAATACATACACACATAAAGTGGCGTTCTCTGTGGCAGAGTGGTTAGAGTGTCTGACTTTTTTCTAGGTCAGACTCCTAATCTGAGGGTCGGCGGTTCGATTCCCCATGCCCCCAGCTCTGCCATTCACCGCTGTGTATAACTTACAGCGTCATCAAAGGCCGGTTGCTCTCATACCATGTCTATGTGGTGTGGGAGGTTAAAAATCCCTTGGGTCGGTAAAAGTGTAGGCTCGGGCTTTCTATCGACCAGCAGTGGAGTGGGGAAGACCAGTCGTCTGTGACTGTATCAACGCACTAAGTAAGGAACAGCACAGAGAACAAATACACACACACATAAACATGGTGGAGGGAGCACACATCAACAGGTCCCTGCTCGCACTGGGCAACTGTATCAACGCACTAAGTAAGGAACAGCACATAGAACAAATACACACACACATAAACATGGTGGAGGGAGCCCACATCAACAGGTCCCTGCTCGCACTGGGCAACTGTATCAATGCACTAAGTAAGGAACAGCACATAGAACACACACAAACAGACATAAACTTGGTGGAAGGAGCCCACATCGACAGGTCCCTGCTGGCACTGGGAAACTGTATCAATGCACTAAGTAAGGAACAGCACAGAGAACACACACAAACAGACATAAACATGGTGGAAGGAGCCCACATCGACAGGTCCCTGCTGGCACTGGGCAACTGTATCAACGCACCAAGTAAGGAGCAACACAGAGAAACACATACACACTGATCTAAACTAGCAAAACAACACCACACACACAAACTACCAACAATTTGGACCGCTTCATCTAGATTTTGAACCGAAATCAAATGAATCACACGTTGTATCGCCGAATCTGATTTATATGGTTGGCAGTTTCATGCTTCCGCTAATTGAGAGCCTAGAAACAGTTAAGCACAAACGATTTGGTTGACAAATATCCGTACATGAATTTTCCATAAGAATGCGAAAACCCCCGCCCCCCACACACACACACATATATCAGTGCAAATCAGTGCCTTCCAAAATGGCGGTAGTAAACGGACCCGGGACCGGAACTGCGGTGCATTGTGGGTTAGTCTGAGCTGCCTAGACGCGGCTAATCGACTTCACCTGCTTGCACCTGTCTGCACACTGCCGACGTGACGTCATCCCGTGACGACACACACACGCACGCACGCACGCACGCACGCACGCACGCACGCACGCACGCACGCACACACACACACACACACACACACACACACACACCCACAATAACCGTCAACATATTCTTGTAGCAATCTTGTGTTGTAAAAGGCGAACACCGGTCTGGCTGTCATTTTGTGATTTTGTCTGAGTTTAATTGTTTATTGAAGTTGTGTAAAGGATATGGGTATGGGCGATGTTAAGTGACAGCAGGCAATGCGGGACTCAGACAATAGGAAGTGACAGCAGACGACATGAAGTTTTATAACGCACGACATTATTTAAGTAACAGAAAGCAACAATACTAAGCTAAGCAAACCCCATTAAATGAGTTACCGTGAATATTACGCCAACAGACGCTAGTACGTGAAACAAAAGGTATTAAGTGACAGCAGACATTAAGTGACAGCAAGTGACATTAAATGACAGAAAAATGAATTAAGTGACACCAAAATGAATTAAGTGACAGCAAGCAGCATTAAGTGACAGTAAAAGGAATTAAGTGATAACAAGTGGCAATAAGTGACAGGAAAAGGTAATTAGTGACTGCAAGCTAGGCAGACCCCATTAAATATCTCAAAAGTTAGTCATTTAAATTAAAAGTTACTACAAACTAATGCAAGGTCAATTATAACAATGAACCTAATATATATATATATCTATAAAGAGTTGAATAACAAACTCGAAACCATTGGACTATACAACTTTAATCAAAGAATGAAACAAAAACAAAAACACACAACGAACTGGCAGCAGACGGATTCCCGAGGGACGGCATTTCTTGTTGCTGTGAGCTATAGGCGGGGGGAGGGGTGTGTGGGTGTGGTGAGTTCATCCATGATGCATTGCAACACGCACTATTGGAGCCTGCTCTGGGAGGAGCAGCCCACACACCCACACCCACACCCACACCCTCACCCTCAACACCCCACCCCCTCCACCCCCACAATACCCTCCAACCAAAGCAGTTAGTGACAGGTCGCGACTGTCCAACTATTTGAAATGCAGACGACATTTGTCAGGCTGAGTGTTGGCTGCCCCTCCTCCCCTTCTGTCATTATTTAATTGTAAGACTTGTATTACAAATATGAGAAATAGCTTGTTTGAAATAGAGATGTGGCCACCGCTCTTTTACTGGTGGTTTGCTATTTTCCCATATTTGCTATTGGCTCATTTTATTGTTGAATGACAGGAGTCTTTATTTACACAAGCTCATGTAAAATGAATCATTATTTACAGAAACTTCTGTAAAATGAATCGTTTTTTACACACGCTCGTGTAGAATGAGTCATGATCACACAAGCTCATGTGAAATGAATTGTTATTTACACAAACTCATGTGAAATGAATCGTTATTTACACAAGCTCATGTCAAATGAGTTGTTATTTACACAAACTCGTATAAAATTGAGTAAAGATCACACATGCTCATGTAAAATGAGTTGTTATTTACACAAGCTCGTATAAAATGAGTCATGATCACACATACTCATGTAAAATAAGTCATGATCATGCAAGCTCATGTAAAATGAGTAATGATCATGCAAAGTCATGTAAAATGAGTAGTTATTTACACAAGTTCATGTAAAATGAAACATTGAATCATTATTTGCACGAGCTCATATCAAATGAGTCATGATTTACCCGAGCTCATGTAATATTAGTAATCATTTACACACGCTTGTGTACATAAATAGCTATTTACACGAACTCGTGTAAAAATGAGACATCACCTCGTGTGTTTAGTTTTGTCCAGCAGTAGTGAGTGACAACTTACATGGCTGTTATATTATAAAGGGGGGTGGCGATCTGTACAATTAGCAGATTGTGAAGCCTTGGTAAATCAGGGTCATGTTGCTAGCCTCTCCCACCGGCGTCTGCCAGGTGGCTAGTTATTGTTTTTGGTGGTTTTTTTTTGTCTAACCACCCGCCCTCCTCTTCCTAGTTTGACGATGTTGTTGTTAACATTGGTAAATAGCATGCGCGTGCATTATTTACTGAGCCGCCATTGTCCTCCCACTGCGCATGTGCGAGCCAGGTGTGGCAGACACACCGGAAGTGGAGTCTTTATTTGTTTAAATCCACCGAAAATAGTTGTATTCGTTGTAACGCTGCCCTGTTCGGCACCGAGACTGGGTCTGCATGACCTGCTTACGTCACGGCGAATTTACACAATTTATTTCTCTTTGTGATTGACCTAATTTAAAGTTGCATAGTCCGATGGTTTTAAGTTACTGTCATTTTTGTTAGCTAAATAAATTAGCTTGTTCTTTATAATCTACGTTAGTAACTTTTGATTTAGATTGGCTAACTTTGGAGATATTTTAAGTACAAACATGCCAAATTAATTTCGGCAAGGACATAACTCTGACGCCTTAGCCTTCTGCAATGACAAGTTCGATTAAATAGACTCCGTATTCCCTTTTAGGCAGCATTTACATGCTTAATAAATGTGTCAGTATCTAAATCAGATACTTGTGTAGAATCAAATTTAGAGAACTCCTTTGTTTGGTAAAGTTGATGCTTTTCTTTTTTTGTTGAAGATTTATACTGCCTATCATGGATAAGTCTGAATGGACTTGTTTTCCCCCATTAGAAAGCCCAAGCCAACACTTTTACTGACCGAAGGGATTTTTAACCTCGCACACCACATAGACATGATATGAGAGCAACTGGCCTTTGATGATGCTGTAAGTTATACACAGCGGTGGAAATCCAAATTGGCAGAGGTGGGGGGGGGGGGGATCAAACCATCGACCTTCAGATTACGAGTGCGATCTAGAAAAAAGTCAGACACTCTAACCACTCTGCCACAGAGAACACCACAACTTTCATTGAACAACCATGGCGCCGATGACACACACAGTGTAGGAGGCTCCGTAAAAATAGTGTGGATTACTAATGAAAACACAGTGCTAAAGGTGTATAAAGGCGTAGCCCTAAGCACTAAGACCAACAGAAATGATGCAAATGATGCATTACTAGGATAATAAGGAGGAAATCCGAACAAAAAGCGTGTCGGAAAAAAATCAACTTATCCGGCGGACTGAACGCACGTGTGCGATGCTACACTTTGTATCATCTCTCACAGCTAAGTACCACTAATTTATGACATATACTTTACTTTTACTATTGATGTATGTGTAGGTGTGATTACTAATGTATTAAGAACTCTAAAGCCGCTGTAAATTGAGTGAACTGATAAAAATCCCCTATTATCACTCAGCAGCACTAAATACAACAGGTTTGCCTGACCGTTAAAAAATGGTGACAGCCGCTATAGAGAACTAACACTGACAACAAAATACATTACTAGGATAATAAGAAGGAAACTGCACTACGGTAGTGTTCTTATTCGCACGTAACTTGGACGTTTCACACGGATGTGACACTGACACTATAGTGACTGTGGATACGCACGTGTGCGATCCTACACGTCATATTCAGCTCTCGCAGCTAAGTACTAATTGTGTAGATTTCATGGCCCTGCGCCAACAGAAATGATGCATTACTAGGATAATAAGGAGGAAATCCGAACAAAAAACGTGTTGGACAAAAGAATACCCCCCCCCAAAAAAAAAAATTAAATTTTTTTTTAAATTAAAAAAAAAAAAGAATCAACTTATCCAGAGGATTGAACGCACGTGTGCAATGCTACACTTCGTATCAGCTCTCACAGGCTAAGTACCACTCATTTATATATTAACACTCATATACTTTACTTTTACTATTGATGTATGTGTAGGTGTGATTACTAATGTATTAATAACTCTAAAACCGCTGTGAATTGAGTGAACTGATAGAATCCCCTATTACCACTCACCAGCACTAAATGCAACAGTTTTGCCTGACTGTTAAAAAATGGCGACAGCCGCTATAGAGAACTAACACTGACAACAAAATACATTACTAGGATAATAAGAAGGAAACTGCACCACGGTAGTGTTCTTATTTGCACATAACTTGGACGTTTCACACGGATGTGACACTGACACTATAGTGACTGTGGATACGCATATGTGCGATGCTACACGTCGTATTCAGCTCTCACAGCTAAGTACTAACTGTGTAGATGTCATGGCCCTGCGCCAACAATTTTACACTGCAAACAGCATGCATGAGCTTTTACTAAAGTGAGGCAGGAAAATGTTTTAGCCTTCTTGGGGCAGCTGGTTTGTACCACCTCATATAGGTTTTTAAACAAATTTAATCAGTGAATAAAACTATCATTTAGAAAATGGCGGCAGCCGCTATAGGGAACGATCAGGTGATAAAAACCACCGACAAGACGACAATCCCCCAAAATAGTAACAACTTCGAAGAAAAAGTCATTGCTACGATACTAGGAGAAAATGGCTAAAAAATAATCAAGGAATGGATAAAAAAAGAAATGAGCCAGCTTCAGTCCAAACCGTCCGTGACGAAACTGGAGGAAGGCCCCGGGACGGACACAGAGAACATAGAAAAGAACGCAAAAACATCCAAGGACACAATCCAAAGCCTTAGAGATGAACTGAACAAATTACAAACGGCGTACAATAGCCTAACATTAGAATGTGCCTGGTACAAGGCAAACTACATGGGCAACAAAAGTCTAACACAAAACGGAAAGGATGAAAACAAAAGGGATGACAATGCAATAACGCAGAACAAAAATGCCTTACCACAGCCGGCAGAAGAGAACAAAAAGCTAAACATAATTGTGTACGGCATCCCAGAAAAGGAAGGTGAGTCAATAGAAAGCACAGTATCAAACATACTGGAAAAAAGCGGAATGTTCCTTCAACTGGACAGTGATAAAAAAAGCCTATAGACTGGGGAAAAAGAATAAGAAAAGAACAACGAATGTAGAATCAAACAAACAAGATGGCGGACAGAAAGAAAGGGTCAATGAAGACCAGGTGGGAGACCCCACTGATGACCCAAAAAACCCACACAAGGAACCCAAGCCCAGAGGGATAAAAATCCACCTTGAAAAAGAAAGCCAAAAACGGGAACTATTCAATAAGCAAAAATTGACCAATGAACAAAAATCTAAGAACATCACACTCAGGCCCGACAGAACTGAAAAGGAAATGCTAGATGAAAAAACAGTACAGCAAATGTACACACTGGCCAGAGAAAAAACCGAACAGACCACGGCCAGAATGAGAGGAAAAAACTTTGAAATTGAAGGAAAAGTACACAAACCATCGGAATTCGGGAACATAACTGTTGAAGGAATAAACCCAGAAGCGGCAGCAACAAGAACGCATAGCTGGGGAATTTCCTTCCAGGGACACAACTCCCCCTACAGCAATCTATATGAGTGCAAAATCCAAGGAAAAGATGGTAAAACCTACAGCTCAGCAGAGCAGTACTACTGCTCGGTTATGGCTAAATACCACAATAAGTTCGATATCATGCGACTTATTAAGGCAACGAACAACCCATACACCATCAAGGCTATCGGGAAAAAAGTATGGAGATCGCCAGAGTGGATAAAAACCAATGAAAAAGTGATGGAGGACATTGTAATGGCCAAATTCACACAAAACAAAGACCTAAAAGAGAAAATCCTGAACTCAACTGGGAAAGCCTTCAGGGAATGCACGAGATGCCCCTACTGGGGCACAGGATTATTTCTTCAAGATGCAAAGGCAGGAGAAATGATCAAACCGGGATACAAAAACAAAATGGGTGAAATCCTCCAAAAAACAAGAGACAACATCCGTGCTAACTGCCAGAAATCAAGGTAAATGCCAAAGTTAATAGAAAAATAGAACCATTGTTAACAATAATAATAACACAAATAATATAATAAAACAGGATAAATTAAGCCCAACTGAAGCTTACGCCACACCTGCTACGAGGCGGGCGTAAACATAAACGGAGAAACTTTTATGACACGCCCATAGAATGAGCGAAATTTCTCGTTATGCTATAGAAATTTAGAAAATGTACCCAAACTGATCATGTTGAAATGGCTCTGTTAAGAACCATAACATAATTTGCCACAATAAATCCTTTAATAATTATTCAAAGTCTACCGAATCGGATTATTTTAATTGTAAAATAAAATAATATCGGAATATATAGATACTCAGCGGCCACCTTACTAATGCTGCACAGGAACAGTAATGTGACCGCATGCACTGGTGGCGCAAGCACCGGTGGCGCAAGCACCGACAGCAAATTAAGGTAGGTGACCACATAATGCAGGCTGAGTAGTTTTAAATACAAATCCCAATTCCACACTAAAAACCACCTCCAGCGCAAACAGCTATTTCGACCTGACTGCCGCACAAATATGGTGGAAGAGATTGATTGTAGACTAGGCAGAGGCATGCATTTTGCCCATCTAAACTGCCAAAGCGCCGCCAACAAATTTGACAGCATTAAACTACACTTAGATATCTGTAAATTTGATGTGTTAACACTATCAGAAACATGGTTTCATGAATTGCATAGTGACCAACTACTAGAAATTGGTGTGTACAGGCTTGTGAGAGAGGATAGAAAAACACTGACCAATGCACAAATACAAAAGAGGGGTGGAGGAGTTGCAATATACACCAAAAAATACCTAAACTCCGAACATAAGCCATTACAAGAAGCAAACAGATCAGACACAAATATTGAACTAGTATGGACACTCATAAAAAATGAAAAACAAGCTATTATAGCTGTAGGGAGTCTATATAGACCGCCAAATGGAAACATCGAAGACTTCATCGCACAACTGGAGACATCCCTAGAAAGTGTGTCGAAACTGACGAAGGCGGAGATATTCTTACTAGGGGATTTCAACATAAACTACAAAACAAACAACAAAAACAAACACTCACTAGAGAACTTAATCAAAGGCAGAGGGTTAAAGCAAAAAATGAGTGAACTAACAAGGCTTGGAGAAAACAGCTCGATAATAGACCTAATAATAACAGACTCAAATCATACCCACACCTCAGCAACAAGAAACTGGGGCATTAGCGATCATGAATTGATATATGTTACTAGAAAGAAAATAAAAACAAAAAACAAAACTACTTCCCGTATGGGTAGATCATACAAAAACTACACAAAAGAGGCACTAGAAACTCATCTGAAAGAGAAAATTAAATTGCCATTTCCAACTGAGATAGGTGTAAATGACCAATGGAACTATATCATTGGGGAAGTCAGAAAGCATCTGGACACTACCTGCCCAATAAAAAAAATTAAAATCAAAAACAACCAAGACCCATGGGTAACCCAGAATTAATCAACCTAATTATGGACAAATATAAAACAGGCAAATTAGCCAAAGCAAGCGAGCGACTACTAGACATAGAAAACTACCACAAAGCAAGAAATCGTAGCCAGAAATCAGTGAGAAAAGCCAAAAGACGGTACATTGTCAAACAAGACCAGCAATGGGGAAAAAACTCACACAAATTCTGGAACAATGTGAAAATACTAATACCAAATAATAAAAAAAAAGAATGGATTACCCTTTACAACAACGAGGGGGTGGAAATCAGCAACAACGATACTGCTAATATAATGAACAAACATTTTTCAACCATAGGCAATAAACTATCCAAACAATTCAACACAAACTGGACCACGAAAGCGCAACAATTAAACACAGACATTGGAGATTGCACAACCACAATAAAAGAGATAAGTGAGCTCATAAAATCAATTGATTGCAACAAGCCTTCGGGCATTGAAAATACCTCGAGTATAGTATTGAAAGATGCATTCGGATGCATCACAGATGTTATATGTGAGCTATACAACAAATCGTTCACAGAAGGTACTTATGTGGACTGCTGGAAACTAGCCAAAGTAACACCGCTCCACAAAGGAGGGGATAAACAGGTACTGGGAAACTATAGACCGACCTCCATGCTCCCACTGCCTGGTAAACTAATGGAAAAAATAATGCATAGACATATTATGGACCACCTAAACGAACACAAAATATTAAACAGTAAACAGGGCGGTTTCAGAAAATACCACTCGACAATAAAAACAATTGCTAACTTAATAACTGATATTGCAAACAGTATCAATAAAAAGAACCTAGTGGGTGCAGCGTTCATAGACGTCAGCAAAGCGTTTGACATGGTGGACCACCCTATCCTAAGGAGCAAACTAACCCAAATGGGAATAACGGGAGTAACAGGAAAATGGCTAGCGAGCTATCTAGAAAACAGAAAGCAATGCACCACAGTAAATGGATCCATATCCAATGAGGAAAAGATAACTTGCGGAGTACCCCAAGGGTCAGTCCTGGGGCCACTTCTCTTCCTCATATATATTAACGATCTAAACAACTGGCTAGAAATTGAAAATATCCAACTATATGCAGATGACACTGTGGTATATGCTGCAGCCAAAACAACCGAAGAAATAGAAATGAAACTGAATCTAACACTAACAAAACTAATCGAGTGGTGCCAACTAAATAGGATAACCATAAACAACAGCAAGTCAAAAACAGTACTATTTGGTACCAGGCTGACAAGTAATGAGAAAATAAAGTGTCTTCTGGGAAACACCGAACTAGAACAATTAGACAACTACCGATATCTGGGAGTGGATCTAGACAGACACCTAAATTATGACCTCTGCATAACAAATACTATCAAAAAAGTAAACCATAAAATATGGCTAATGGCTAAACTGAGATACTACATGACTGAAAGAATGGCAATTAAAATATATAAAGGCATGATCCTCCCCTACTTTGACTATGGCGATGTAGTATACATGGGAGGAAATACAAAACTATTAAACAAACTACAGGTGCTACAACATAGAGCCCTCAAAGTATGCCTTCAGGTGAACAAAAGATATCCCACAATCGAATTACACAAAAAATGCAATGCAACACTACTAACAAGTAGAAGGGAAACGCACCTCAAAATACTGGCACACCATTACACCACAAAACCAGGCTACACAGCAACCCCCGTAGGGACACCAGGCAAATGGCAGCCCCAGTGCTACTGACAGCAATAAGTAACACCAAAATTTATGAGAGAAGTGTGTTTGCCATGGCGGGACATGCCGGGAATAATCAACCCACACAACAACGGGCAATCAAAAGCATGGACCACTATAAAAGGTCCTTAAAGAAAACATAATACACAACCACCTACTGAAGAAACAATATCTCACCTGATCTTGGGTGCAGTCACTGCTTGCTGTGTTCTGGCACAAAAAGCAAAAGACCGGCCAGAAAAGATGGTAGATATTACAAATACGGAAACTAGCCCTACTAAGTACTAAGGAATTCGAAATGACTATCACCATAGGGCGCAGTCCATCTGGGTATGTGTACTGGCACAAACCAAAGCAGACCAGGCAGGCCACGGTCATGCATCCAAATCACCCTGAAATACAAAATGGCTAACCATACAACACAGCCATCCCACCTAGTCGCATTCCTGAAGGGTCCAGGGGAGTTCTGGCACACTGGTGTACTATCTAAGGACAGGGCATGGGTGAAAGGATGCTGTAACAAACCACAATGGGATGGGATCCTCTCCCACAGGCCTGTATGTCATCTGCGTAGATGTACATAGTAGGCTAAGTTATCATATACAGGTTAGGAAAAAACTTGAAAATTAAAAAAACAAACTAATATAGAAACTACTAACACCCAAAACCGCAAAGGTTGGCCCGAGAAAGATCAGGTAAAGACTCCTGAGTGCGGGACCAGACCAATCCAGTATCACAGCTGTCCAGCGTTGAAAACAAGCACCCTCATGGGAGCTTATACATTATGGGCAGAATAAAAAAACTTGTCACAAAAAAAAAAAAAAAAAAAACTCTGAAAGTTGATTGAAACTTAAATAAGTTAGCTGAGATGGGTTTAAATAGGCTTACCGTGGCGCTGGTAAGTTTGTGGTTCGCTGCTGCTCGTGTGTGTAATGTGATCCCGGTTTAAGAATAGATTAGCAATCATTTACATACAAAAAATGGGTGGTGTACTGTTGCCACTGAGTTTATTGTTTTATCAGCTACTGTTGACAGCCTTCTACCTTAAGCTGTTAACTACTGTTAACAGTCTTCTATTGGTAACTGTTGTTAACAGTCTTCTACTGATAACTGTTAGCCACTGTTGACAGCAGTTTACTGACGGTTCACAGCCTTCAGCTGTTAACAGTCAGCTACTGTTTACAGTCTAATACTAATTTTTACATAATGTTGACAGCATTCTACTGTTAAGTGTTACTTACAGTTCATAACCTACTGTTAATTGTTGGCTACTGTTGACAACCTTCTAACGTAAACTGTTGGCTACTGTTGACAACCTTCTAATGTTAACTACTTTCCACTATTGACAGCCTTATACTGTTAAGTGTTGTTATCAGCCTCTTAATGTTAACTGTTAGCTGCTGTTGATCACCCTCTGGTACTAACTGTTAACTGTTTTTTTTTCTTGAAGATTTATACTGCCTATCATGGATAAGTTTGAGTAGACTTGTTTTCACCATTAGACAGTTTGTCGATAGAGAGCCCAGGCCTACACTTTTACCGACCCAAGGGATTTTTAACCTCCCACACCACATAGACATGGTATGAGAGCAACTGGCCTTTGATGATGCTATAAGTTAAACACAGCGGTGGAAATCCAAATTGGCAGAGGTGGGGGCACAGGGAATTGAACCACCAACCTTCAGATTAGGAGTCTGACCTAGAAAAAAGTCTAACTCTAACCACTCTGCCACAGAGGACACTGGTGTTGTCGAACTGTTAACTGGCGTTGTTGAACTGTTACCTGCAGTTATTGAACTGTTAACAGCCATTATTGAACTGTTAACTGCAGTTATTGAACGGTTAACAACAGTTATTGAACTGCTAACTGCAGTTATTGAACTGCTAACTGCAGTTATTGAACTGCTAACTGCAGTTAATGAACTGCTAACTGCAGTTATTCAACTGCTAACTGCAGTTATTGAACTGTTAACTGCAGTTATTGAACTGCTAACTGCAGTTATTGAACTGCTAACTGCAGTTATTGAACTGTTAACTGCAGTTAATGAACTGCTAACTACAGTTATTGAACTGCTAACTGCAGTTAATGAACTGTTAACAGCAGTTATTGAACTGTTAACTGCAGTTATTGAACTGTTAACTGCAGTTATTGACCTGTTAACTGCAGTTATTGAACTGCTAACTGCAGTTATTGACCTGTTAACTGCAGTTAATGAACTGTTAACTGCAGTTAATGAACTGTTAACTGCAGTTATTGAACTGTTAACTGTAGTTATTGAACTGTTAACTGCAGTTATTGAACTGTTAACTGCAGTTATTGAACTGTTAACTGCAGTTATTGAACTGCTAACTGCAGTTATTGAACTGTTAACTGCAGTTTTGAACTGTTAACGGCAGTTTTTGAACTGCTAACTGCAGTTATTGAACTGTTAACTGCAGTTATTGAACTGTTAACTGCAGTTTCTAAACTGTTAGCTGCAGTTATTGCACTGTTAACTGCAGTTATTGAACTGTTAACTGCAGTTATTGAACTGTTAACTGCAGTTATTGAACTGTTAACTGCAGTTATTGAACTGTTAACTGCAGTTATTGAACTGTTAACTGCAGTTATTGAACTGTTAACTGCAGTTAATGAACTGTTAACTGCAGTTATTGAACTGTTAACTGCAGTTATTGAACTGTTAACTGCAGTTCTTGAACTGTTAACTGCAGTTTTGAACTGTTAACGGCAGTTGTTGAACTGCTAACTGCAGTTATTGAACTGTTAACTGCAGTTATTGAACCGTTAACTGCAGTTTCTAAACTGTTAACTGCAGTTATTGCACTGTTAACTGCAGTTATTAAACTTCTAGCTGCTGTCGATGAACTGTTAACTGCTGTTATTGAACTGTTACCTGCCCCTTCGCCTGGTTCTTGTGAGACTGAAGCGACGCTTCATCGAATCACGTGACTTTCTTTCTAGGCGATAAGCTGCTTTACTATTCAGCCCGGGGAGTGGTGTGTGTCGGGGGTGTGTGTGTGGGGAGGGTGTAGGGGGGCAACTGTCACGCGCGCTCTCAGATAAACAGGAGCTGGCACAGTGCCAACCATCGGCTATTTAATCACTTTCACATGTTCAGAGGGTTTTGTGTGGGCGTGTGTGTGGGGGGGGGGGGGGGGGGGGAAGTTGTATGTGTAGGTTCTTCTTTGTGGGTTGTGTTTTTTTGTGTGTGTGGTTATAAAATTAACTCTGCCAGTTAATGCATTTCGGGTGTTTGTAGATTTTAATTTCTGTTTTGTCAGCAAAGATCACAGAGACATTTACGGTAGCAAATATATATATATATAAAATATAATATAATATATATTACATCCTCTCTTTAATGTTCTTTATGGTAAGGAGAAAGACTTTGTGTACCTAAATAGGTCATCTCATAATAACAAATAAATTATGCCCATAACACGGATCCCTAGAGATCAGAAGTTTGATTCCCGGTCGAGTCAAGTCAATGACCTACGAAATGGATACTTGTTGCTTCCTAGCCTGGCTCTTGGCAATAATAGGATAGGGCAAGGACTGCTTAGTTCAGTGTCAGGATAATGTGACTGAGTGGGAAATCAGCTTGGGTACTGCAGGTATTGCAATACCTCAGGGAGTTTGATGCCCCTGCCTTGCAGAGTTGTAAACCACTGCCTTGTGGTACAGGTTCTTGACAGAACCGAAGGCTAAGGGTGCAAACCCAAAACAGAAAACCATGTCACTGTATCAGCATCAAGGGCGGTTGATGTATGGAACTCCCAAATCTCCCGACCAGCCACTGCATGGACAAATAGTTTTGCACCTGTCTGGACATGTTCTTGCCGGTGTGAAACTTCTATTTGTTCCCCGAGAGAGTGCCGCTGGTCACTTGCAAAAGCCAGCAGCACTTCAACACTTTTGTAGGCAGCTTTCATGAAATTAATTCAAGCAGTCTTTGTCGTATCGCGAACGACAGCATGATGATGATGATGATGATGATGGGAAATCAGGTCAAGGTGGCCTGGTCTCCCAGTGGGACAGCACTATAAAGTCGCCATGAGTGCGCGCTGTCACAAGTCAGTACCCGTCCTCAGATGTTGTCAGGACCTACAATTCTAACAATCCACCCACCAACCACAACAAATGAAAAGGTCAAAGAAGATCATGGGATCATGGGTTCGAATCCTGGTCGAGTCAAACCAATGACTTAAAAATTGACACTTGTCGCTTCCTAGCCAGACGCTCTGCATTACTAGCATAGGGCAAGGAGCAGTGGAATGAAGAATACCAGTCGTCTGCGACTGAAATTTACCCTGCTTAAACAACTAATGAGTAATGTAGCCTCCCTGCAAACAAAAAATAATAACCCGTAAAAAGCTGCTGAAGAATAGTTCATCGCAGAAAAGTAGGTCAGTTCTGAAACGGAGGACGTTGAAAGCACGACCTTTTAGCTTTACTGAAAATGAGAATTTCCAACCCCCAAAAAAGCGAAAGAGACATGAGTGTAAGTAACTGGTGCAAGGCAGTTGCATCGCTGTCATACTGGACACAGACGCTGCCAATTTTCGGGACCCTCAAGCCATCTCCCCACCCCCACCCCCGACCCCCCAATCACGCACCCTTCAGCCACACTTTTTCAGCCTATTTACAATTTGCGTATTAGTGAGATCTCCCTACTCACTCTCATCTACTTGGCACCTCTGCATATGTAACCCTAAAAACCCCGGCCTTTTCCGGTCCGCAGGTGAGAAGAACGGGACCAAGTACGTGAACTTCCGGGACAGTAAGCTGACCCGCCTGTTGAAGGACTCGCTGGGCGGAAACTGTAAGACGGTCATGATTGCGCATGTCAGTCCTGCCTCCATCCACTTCGAGGAAACCCGCAACACGCTTATGTACGGCGAGCGGGCCAAGCACATCAAGACCAAGGTCAGGGGTCATACCCATTTTGAAATATCAACTTCAAGGACTTTCAGGGACTTTTATTTGCCTTTCAGTGCAAAATTCCAGGACGTTTTTAAGTCGTTTATTAAATTAAGGTGCCCCGAAACACAGCTGTATTCATAGTCGATTCACTGGGTAAGATGTGAATTGTGAATAAGCATGAAAAATAATGTTGTCACTCACAATCACTAATTATTGCTCATCGCTCTTCGTATGATTTTAATATAACAATTCAAGAGGCAGGAAAACCAACCCATAAAAATCACTTTTAATACAAATCATGACTGATTGAAGTTTGGGCATGTTGGGCGAAATACGGTCAGGATTTCCCATTTTCCAGGACTTTCCAGGCCTGGAATCCTGGATTATCAAATTCCAGGACTTTCCAGGTTTTCAAAGACCTGAAGGTGCTTGTCGAGATTACAAATTAAAAGCCCGAAATCGGGAGATTTGGGTTATCTTGGTATATTTTAGGGAGATCTCCCACCAAAAGGGAAGACTTGGAACCTCTGACCCATCATTTAGAAAAAAAAAACTCCCCCCCCCCCCCTGACTGACGGCCCCCACTGCGCATGCTCCAGGTGAGGCGGAATGTGATGGACGTGCAGTACCACATCCACCAGTACACCAACATCATCCGTGACCTTCGGGAGGAGGTGAACAGGCTCAAGGTCAAACTGGACCACCAGCAGCTCAACAGCAAGAACGCTGCCTCCATCCAGGCCATACAGAGTGAGTGGCGCCCCCTGGTGGGCGGCCCGGCATGGGAAAGGGATGGCGTGATTGTTGTGTGATTGTTGTGTGATAGTTGCTGATCTTGGTTGTCGTCTTTGAATGTGCAAATCTCTTGTGTGGTTGCTTATTGTGATTGACGTACATTGAAAGGGCATAAGAGCTAGGGTGATTGGTGTGATTGTTGTGGTTTTGATTGATATGATTTGTGTCGTCCTGTCAAGGGGCAGTTGACTGTGATTTGTGATTGACATGATTGGCATCTTCCATCTAAGGAGCTGGTGACTGATGTGATTTATGCTTTCTGATTGACGTGATTGGTTCCAGCCGAGGTGCTGGCCGTGACACATCGGGAGGACAAGTCGGATGTGACGCGGCTCAAGGAGCAGCTGGTTACCGTCTTCCAGGACCAGATGGAGCTGAGGTGAGTCACGCTATAGTATTTCTGAGTAACCGGGCCGGTCAGAACACAAGAGAATACCATAAACTCTCCCCCCTTCATTTCACCTCTGATGCCGCTCTTTAACCAACTCCTAAACAAAATCATGAGGAAGAAAGAGAAGACAAGTCACACAGATTGACAGTGAAGAAGTTGTGCTTTATTGGCTTCAGCTCCTGTTCACCTGCTAGTGACCTATCACCCTGACCCCTTACCTTCTGTCCACAAGAGTCTCATTACCTCTCTAGTATCTATGAGTCTGTGCCTACAACCCATTGAACCGGAATCCCCTGGTTGTTGGACACAGCTCAATTTGGATATATGAAATTTGGTAGCATCAGACAGAGTGTCTGGGGTCCTGCTCTGGAGTAGGTGTGTCTCACTCAAGAGCCAGGAGTAGAGTGATCTGTCCAGTGTGTCTGGAGCAGTTTCTTGAATAATTAATCAAAGTGAGACTAGTGTGGTCAGGTGGCCAAGGGAGTGCAGGTGACTGGGCATCCCACATCCAGCCAATATTGCACGCCCTACAGCCTGGGAGGGTGACACCCCCCATTATGGGTGGCTGTCACTCAACCCAGCTACAGGTGGTGTCTATCTATGTATGCAGATTAGGCTGGTGTGCTTGCTCATCGGCACCCTGGTAACAGGTAGTTGCAGACAGTTACAAATAGATCCATTTAAAAATGTCCTTTTCTCCAAACATGAACTGTCTCTTATGTAGGAACATCTCTTCATAATCATGTATGAACATATATTTCACATAGCTTATATCATGTCATAATGTGAGTGGGGCACCATTGCTTTTAGATTACATAACCTTGTCCCCACTCCGTCGCCCAAGAATAATAATGCTCTCTGCCAATATATAATTCCGAACCAAAAATCCGTATATTTTTACAACGCGTCACTACCACAAACTAGGTCACCTGTGTGAGTCAGTCACAAACTATGTCACCTGTGTGAGTCAGGCACAAACTAGGTCACCTCTGTCAGTCACGCCTCGCTGTGACAAACTGGGTCACCTGTCTATGTCCACACCTCACTGTCACAAACTAGGTCAGACTCACAAACTAGATCACCTATGTGAGTCTGCACTTCACTGTCACAAACTAGGTCACCTGTGTGAATCTGGTTCTCGCTGTCACAAACTAGGTCACCTGTGTGAATCTGGTTCTCGCTGTCACAAACTAGGTCACCTGTGTGAATCTGGTTCTCGCTGTCACTCACTAGGTCACCTGTGTGAATCTGGTTCTCACTGTCACAAACTAGGTCACCTGTGTGAATCTGGTTCTCGCTGTCACAAACTAAGTCACTTGTGGGAATCTGGTCCTTGTTGTCACAAACTAGGTCACTTGTGGGAATCTGGTCCTTGCTGTCACAAACTAGGTCACCTGTGTGAACCTGGTTCTCGCTGTCAAAAACTAGGTCACCTGTGTGAATCTAGTTCTCGGTCACAAACTAGGTCACCTGTGTGAATCTGGTCCTTGCTGTTACAAACTAGGTCACCTGTATGAGTTCAGCTTCAGGCAACACCCTCTGCACCTTGCCATCTTAAACTAGTTCTTAAACACTTGGCAAATTAATTAATCCTAAATGTTGATGAAGTGAAAATAAAGTGGACTGAAATGGAAATCAACATCGGCAATAAATTAGTGAAGGACTGTGACATCCGTGTGGAGTGGGATGTAGCTCAGGCAGTAGCGTGTCCACCTGTGAAGGTGTCGGTCATCCGATCGATCCTGCCCAGTGGACCCATTTGAATTTGGGCTGTTTTCCGTTCCACAACTGGTTCATCAAACTTTAGGCTGTGGTATGTGTTGTCATATCTGTCAGAAAGTGCATCTAAAAGACCCCTTGCTGCTTATCGGAAAGAGTAGTCTATGTACCGCAGCGGGTTTCCTCCATATGTTTGATGTCCAATAGCCGATGATACAAAATTGAATGTGCTCTAGAGGTGTCGTTTAATAAAACAAGCTTTACTGTGACAGACGCGTAATGTGTCACATTGTTGTAATGGCTGCCCTCTTTCGCCAGGCGGAGTCTGATGGAACTGGACAACACGGCCATGGAGATCCGGCTAGAGTCTGCGCGCAACCAGCTGCTAATCCAGAAGTGGGACAAGGAGCGTGCCCTGGCGAAGCGCTCCAAGCAGAAGGACAAGGAAAACTGCTGTGCGCAACCTTTACTCTACCCGCTCACCCTGAAAATCTGATGTTTTTTTTTGTTTTTCTATTTTTGTTTAGATCTGCATAGTCCGATGAAGGCAGTAAATTTTCAAAGCAAAGACACTTAACTAGATTTGGTCCTACTTATCTCACTTAGATAGTGATGGACTCTTTCAATAGATGTAGTCTTACATCATCCAATTTAGATATGGATGCACACTTTAAATAGTTTGTGCTGTTTAGAAGGAACGTTCAGTCAAACATTGATTGATTGATTGGTGGGTACTTTACGCTGTGTCGGCAGCATAGGCCGTATTCACGGCGACAAATTTTTGTTTTTGTTCAAACCATCGCTTTTACATGTAAAAGCATACAATCAATTTTGTGTCAATGAACATTCATGAATTTTGTAAACTCACAATCATAATAGTTTCTGGTCAAACATATAGAGCTCTTATAGAGGGGCTAGGGAGAAGGAAGCATGTGAGGTACTAGCAATTAGCATATACAACTCACGACTGGATTACGTGTCGTTGGGTTGCTCCGGCAAAATTAGGTCTACATACAAGCAAAACTATGCAAAGTAAGCTATAAGAAAAAACTAGAACTCCCCCCTTGTTAGCTTAATTATGATGCATTAGAGCATCATTATGGAAAGTTTAGAACTTTCTTTGGTCCATTTTGGACGAGTTTATTTGGTTATAAAAAACCAAGGATAGAATTCCTTCTCGAAGGAACGAAACCGACCATTAGCGGTTCTGTCAACACCCATGTCACCGTGTGACTATGGGTAGAGATGTGGGCTCTGCCTCATCTCCTGTGGAAATTCTCTCATACTCTAATAGAGAGTAATGTTGGAGATGCTCCTGGGTTTCTTTTATAGACTCCCCACAAACTTTTTCAGGCGTTTCTCCGAGTTTCGTAGCATTTTCTCCAACTTGTTGACGTAGTAGTCACAGGTGGGAGAAGTGTGCGGAACAGAGGGATGGGCGGGACAATACACTGGTCCCGACCCCGCGTAAGGTTTGGGCTTGACCCACAATCCACGCATAAATTTAGCTTATTACGCCTGTGTTATAACGGTATAAACACATTCTCTAACACCACTAGATGTCCAATTGAGTTTGAAACAACCATATTGTGACATATATATATACCGGGACTGACCAAAAATCTTTGTTTCAGTTCCCGATGGCCACGAAGCGGAGTAAGCGCGGTGCAGCAGCAGCCGAGGGGCGTGTTCCGAGTGGATTGGACGAGGAGTATGACTCCTCACCCGTGTTGTCGGCAGTGCCTTCGACACAGCCCGGAGCGCATATTCTCTCCGAGGCAGACGATGACATAGTGCCTGACGGCGCCGCGGCTCAAAATTGGGAGACTCGGTTTGCGGCGATGGAGAGTCATATTATGGCTCTCAAACCACCGGTGTCTCGTAAACGGCGAATGCCGAGTGTCCAACAGGAATCGTCTTTCGAGGATTTCTCGGAGACAGACTCAGCGATGGAGTTTAAGGCTCCTCCTCCTCCTTCTCCTAAACGGAGGAAAAAGAAGAAACATATCATTTCTTCTGGTGATGATTTCACCAAAGAACGGGGGAAGACTGGACTTCGCAAAAAGCGGAAGACCAAGTCCAAGAAGAAGAAGAAGAAGAAGAAGAAGAGGAAAGATTCTTCTTCCGATTCTTCCACAGATTCCACTTCCACGGAATCAGACTCAGACACACAATATGAAGGTGTCTATGCTGCCATTGGTGGCAAAGTGGCTAAGAAAGTGGAGAAGCCAAAGGCTAAGCGTGTTAAAACCACTACGCTTATGCGTGAGACCATTAATGGCCATTTCCGCACGTTTAAACCGGCGGAAATTATCTCCAAGTTAGGAGATGATTTAACAGGCATTAAAGGTGTTCCCAACTCCATCATTAAGGAGATGGATTGAGATGTTAATATGACGGATGACCGTAAGAAATTTGAGGGTGTGTTGCACACAGTGCATAAGGCGGTGCTTGGTACCCTAACAGCTATTGCTCCTGTGGCAAATAGAATGCAAAGAGAAAATAAGTTCTCGTCTTTGGCTAAGATGATGGACAAAGGAATTGCATTGTTAGCGGCAGCAGGTAATTACCTGTCGTACCGAAGATATGAGAATGTCTTCAAGTCGGTTTGCACAGATGCTGGCAAAGAAGTGGCTCGCTCAAAGAAGATTACGGATAATGATGGGAAAGAGTTTATGCTCTTTCTCGCTCCAGAGCCGATTAAAGGGAAACCTTTAGATAACACGAAAATGTTTGGCGGTCAACTACAATACTTCTATAAAGAGGTAGAAACTGCAGCCAAGAGTGGCAAAAACATGGATGGCAAGAAGAAACAGGAAACTCGTTTCAAAAGGTCACGAGGGGATTTTCGTCCACGACGGTTCACCAGGGGAACCAGACCGGGCTCAAACTTCGGTCAAGCTTTTCGGGGCCGGGCGCTCGCGCATGCTGGACTGACAACACCGCACGGCCACTAGGCCGAGGCGTCAACTCGCCGAGACCCTTCCCCAGGGGCGGGTCCAAGTAGAGGTCAAAACACAGTCCTTGCAGCCTCTAAAACCACACAAACTGTAAGCAACTTTGTGGCTGGCAATATTAATAATCATATTTCTGAGTGGCACAAAATTACTAGTGACCAAGAAATTTTACAAATAGTTAGGGGTGTTCACATTCCCTTCACACAAATTCCGGTACAAGGCAGGATACCTTTTCCTTATAACATTGAATCGGTTGAACGAGAGGCACTAACTAAACAGGTACAAAAATTCTTTGAGAAAGGAATTATACAAAAAGTGACATACTGTTCAGGAGAGTTTATTTCAAACATCTTCTCGACCGAGCTAATGGCGAGGTTCGAATGATCCGGATTTAACAATCCTTTAAATGGTTGAATATCGACATTTTAAAATGTTCTCGCTAGATACGGCCACGGAGATCTGATTAGACCAGATTCGTGGATGGCTAGTGTTGATTTACAAGATGCATATTACACAGTTCCAATAGCGGAACAACACCGGAAATTTCTCTGGTTTCTTTGGGATAACCAACTATATGAGTTTACCTGTATGCCGAATGGCTTAGGTTGTGCCCCTCGTTTATTCACTAAACTGCTTAAACCTGTTTTCTCAGTTATGGCACGGAATGGTCACATAATGTTTCCTTACATAGATGATTCTTTTATTATAGCATCAACACAAATTGGTTGTGTGAATGCAGTTTTGGATTTATGTGCATTACTCACTAAATTGGGGTTTTATGTACATCAACAAAAGTCAGTGTTTAAACCAACAAAACAACTTAAATGTTTAGGGTTTATTCTGGATACACAGTCTCTTACAGTGTCGATAACAGAACAAAAACTAATTAAGTTTATGAATACAGCGACCCAGCTTATTAAGTTACCAAAACCTAAAATTAGACAGGTCGCAGTCCATATTGGGATAATGATATCGTATGCACCCGCTATTCTATACGGGAAGGCCCATATTAAATCTCTAGAAATAGATAAAAATTTAGCGTTAACACAAACTAAAGGGAATTTTGAGCGAAAGATGTTTATTTCGCAAGAAGGGTTACAGGATATTGGATGGTGGATGCAACATATAGCAAGTTCACCAAATCCAATCCGCATGGCGGAACTTAATACAGTAATTACTACTGATGCTTCGTTAGAAGGTTGGGGAGCTCATCGAGATGGGGTCACAACAGGAGGTAGATGGCTTGATGATGAAAAATCAGACTATATTAATGCACTAGAATTGCGTGCTATTTATCTGGGCTTACGTAGTTTCGTAAAGATAAATAAATCACAGGTTAGAATACTAACTGATAATACTACTTGCCATGGCATATATTCTTTATTAAACAGGGGGAACCAATCAAAGCCTTGCATCAGTTGCTAACCTCATTTGTCTGGGCAACAGCTAAAGTCTGTCTGACTGTCGCGCATAATTCCAGGGTCACAAAATACACTTGCAGACCATAAAAGTAGAAATTTCCATCGACCATTTAGAATGTCTCTCTACACCTTGTTTAACTTCATTTGAGAAAAATGGGGTACACCTTAAGTTGACTTGTTTGCATCATGACAATAAATAACATTTACCTTGTTATGTTTCTTGGAATCCTGAACCGGATATGTTGGAAAGTAGATGCATTTGCTATTAACCTCGGAGAAAATATTATTTTTATATTTTCCCACTCTGTTTAGATTATCAGCCCGAGTTGTGAGGAAATTTGGCTTGGAAGGGCGGTTTGGAAGGGACACATGCTATACTGGTGGTGCCGATTGGGACACGCAACCTTGGCTGCCAGCAGTTTCACAACTGGCAAAAGAACATATACGATTCCCAAGAAAACTCGGGAATCTGACACACCACGGACCGCTAGTGGTTCACGGCGACGTGTCAACGACACCCCTATTGGCATTCCTTTTCTAAGGAAACAGCTGCAGCAATTTGGATTGGACAAAATTACTGAGAATAGGATAGTATCTGATGCCTGGAGGCCAGGAACTGTCAAAATGTACACATCCTATTTAAAGAAATGGGGTGTACATTGTTTGTTAATGAAAGTCAAGCCAACAGATCCAACAATTTCACAAGTAGCTCGTTTTCTTCGTTCTCTAGAGGATGAAGGACTATCCTTTGGGTCGATCAATGCGGCAAGATGTGCGTTATCAATCATATTACCTAGAATTGATGGCGAAACAGTTGGAAAACATT
Source organism: Branchipolynoe longqiensis (assembly GCA_030323885.1). NCBI lineage: Eukaryota > Metazoa > Annelida > Polychaeta > Phyllodocida > Polynoidae > Branchipolynoe > Branchipolynoe longqiensis. The sequence goes on along the minus strand of CM059192.1, from coordinate 2,216,164 downwards.
ATGTCCTTTGTTATCTACTTCGGTCAATTTATCAAAGAAATCCTCCAAAACCAAAGTATAGTCGGTTTTGGGATGTTTCTATAGTATTTAAGTTGTTTCAGGCTTGGCCTCACAACTCGTGGTTAGATATAAAACAATTAGGTTTTAGGTCGCGGTCCTGTTATTGTTAGTAACGGGACACAGAGGACAGACGATTGTTGCTTTATCCTTAACTGGATTAGAAATAGACAAGAAACAAGCTACGTTTGATTTAGCACAATTGCTCAAATCGAACACGTTAGGTGACCCTTTATCTACGGTTCACTTAGACTGCTTTCCGAATGATCGGAAATTATGTGTTGTGTCAGCCATACGGGTTTATATATCTAAGACAAAGGATTTACGTGCATCACAACAACTATTAGTGAGCTTTATAAAGCCACATAAGGCGATTTCACGAGACACCTTGCCAGATGGACAAATACGGTGTTGAAATTGGCTGGAGTGGATACAAGCAAATACTCATCCCACTCAACTAGAGGTGCCATGGTCTCCAAGGCACGGTTGCTAGGTATTTCGGTGAAAAGAATACTAGCGCATGCAGGCTGGAAGATGGCTAAGTCGTTTGCAAA